>OY735207.1:3865511-3888011 GCA_963457665.1 Thysanoteuthis rhombus
CTCAGGGGAAACTGGTTATTCATACTTGACAGCAATCATCACCATCATCAGTCTTTGATCGTTCGTCATTGGACCTAGACCTTCACCAAGATCAGCCATATTTCTCTATCATGGGCATCGCTGAGCTAATATTTTCTAGATTTGTCTAGTTTATCTCTCCATCTTGTACTCCACCTGCCTCGGTTTTTCATGTGATCTCAAGGGATCCATGTCGTGAGTTGCGATGTCCATCAGATGTGTACCATTCTGACAAGATGACCAGCTCATAGCCATTTAAGTTTTCAAATAGATTCTATGATATCTCTGATTCCTGTTTTCTTCCTTATATGCTGTGCTGTCTTATCTCTCCATGTGAGGTAGAACATGATTTCCTCATGCACGCATTGCATGCTTCTCAGGTTGTGAGTCAATCTCTTGTTTAGGTCCCACATTTCGGATTCATAAGTGACTATCGGGAATGCATTAGTTGTGCACGTTCTTTTTAGGATCATTGGGCTCCCCATGTTTTTGAAAGCAGAGCTTGCACAGCCATTCATTATGTTAAATGGATATTTTCTTCTTTTCCAAGTTTTTAACGATGGCCATATTTGAGGTGAAAAATATTCTTTTCACTTAATTTATTTCTGGGCTAAATTCCAGTTTCGATTCATTTATACCTACTCAATAGAAAAATCAATTGTAAGTGGCTCAATACTGACAGCAACATCGGTGAGTGGAAAATATCCATCTCACTTGATTTATTTATGGGCTAAATTCCTATTTCAATTCGTTTATGTGACATGCCTGCTCTATGGAAAAATCAATAGTAAGTGGCTCAATACTGGCTCCAACAGCACTGGATGAAAATTGGTTTGCAAGAAATGTCTCGGAGGATTAAGCTCAACTCAAATCATATCAGGTAACATACATATGCTTAGGAGACATATACGCGTTTCTGAGTACAAGCAGAATTGCACCAATATCAAAAATGCTTTCAATAAAAAAAAAATAGGTGATAGATGATGGAAATAAACATCGAAATTGAAGATATTGAACAATATCTTAGAGAGGAAAATATTGATTTTCAACTATGTTTCTCGGAAGTACGTTTACATTTGTATCTTGAAATATGCGTAGAATTGCATCAACTATAAAAATGCTTTCAATATAACTGAGTTCTGCATATTCACTCTTCTACGCACTTTGACGATAATGCGAATGGACGGGCCATAACTCTTCCCGCCTTAATTTAACTGCCTGTTCCCGCCTTTTGCTTTCGTCAGTAATGCTTCTCGGCGAACAAGTGGAGCCCTTAATGCAAAAGCACTTAAGGTTCTCTCTCTCTTTCTCTCAATCTCTCATTCTCTCTACATATCTTTCGTCTCGTTTTTTGTTCTTCTTAAAGTGATGGTTTATCTCTCTCTCTCTCTCTCTCTCCCTCTCTCTCTCTCTCTCTTTCATTTTTTCCCCTTTTTCCTCTCTATATTTGATCTATATCTCTCTGATTTCATGTTTGTCCTCTTGCTCTTCCATTTTGTTTTTGTCCTTTTGAAGACCTAACTCTTTCTCTCCCTTTCTCTTTCTATTTTTCTCTTTCCCTTTCTCTCTCTCTCTTCCTCTCTCTCACACTCTTTCTTATTCCTTTTCCTCTCTAATTTTAATGTATGCCTCTCCTATTTGAGTTTTACCCCCCTTTCTCTCTCGTTTTGTTTTTGTCCTTTCAAAGATCTCACTCTTTTCCTTTCTCTCACTCTTATTTTGCTCTCGTCCCTTTAAAGATCTCTCTCTCTCTCTCTCTCTCTCTCTCTCTGTTTTTTTCATCTGTTTAAAGATCTCACCCTTTTTATCTCCCCCTCTCTCTCACTCACATTTTGTTTTCTGTCCTTCTGAAGATTCAATCCTTTTTCTCCCTTACTCTCTCTCTCTCTCTCTGTCTCCCTCGCTCACTTTGTTTTTGTCCTTTTAAAGATTCCATTCATCTCTCTCTCTCTCTCTCTCTCTCTCTCTCTCTCTCTCTCTCTCTCTCTCTCTCTCTATCTATCTATCTATCTATCTATATATATATATATATATATATATATATATATATATATATATATATATATATATATATATATATATTCTATTTTTGTACGTCTGCGAGTACCGCATCGTTATCATTTCCTTGAATGGAAGTCCAACGAAGACCCTGAACTGTGAGAAAAAGGTGAGAACAATGGACAAATCGATTACACCGTGCAACACAATTTTTGTTCCTGGGTAGTGAGTGTTATCTTCTTATTGCTTATGAGTAAAAGGTATAGAAAACGACGATTATTCCTTTTAAACATTGCTTTTGTAGCCAAGACAGTGCAATACATACATAATTGGGTTTCTTACTTTATGTGATTAAAAATGTACAAGTTTACCTATCGTCTAATTGAAAATAAATAGATTGAATTATCCCCGTCCAGTTCTCACTTCCTTCTGTTCTTTTTATTTCCTTCTTTTTTTTTTAAATTTCTCTCCGTTGTTATCTCTTTCTATCCCTTCTTTTGGTTTGTTTATATGATTGTTTTCTTTCTTTCTCTCTTTTTCTATTGTTTGTGTCTCTCTTTCTATTTCATGTTTCCTTTTATCTTTTATTTCTTCTTTTTTTTCCCGTACTTCTTTTTGTTTTTTCTAAATTTTTTCGATTCTTCCTCTTCTGCACTTTGCTTCTTTTGTGAATTCAGTCTCGTCCTCTTTTTTTTCTTTTTTCTTTGTAATATCAACTTTTCTCCAATTTCTTTCTTTCTTCCCCTTCCGTTCTCTCTTTCTTCCTTCGTTTATTTCTTTAATCGTTTACTTCTTTCTTTTATTTCCCCAGTAATTTCTTTTTTCCTTATGGCTTTTTGACCGATAAGAATATATTTATCCCTTGGAAGGGAAATTATCACCTTAATTCCAAAATTCATTCCCAATTGCAAAAATCCGGACTTCATTTTCGCGCCATTTTCAAATCATTTTCTTTTTCGACATTCCATATGCATCACTTGTCTCCGGTCTGCTCCATTTCATTCTTTCTCATATTTCTTATTTTCTTTTTCTCTATCCTTTCTCCAATTCTTTTGTTTGTTCATTCTTCTTCCTTCCATTCTTTCGTTCGTTCCTTCTTCCCTTTTTCTCTCCTGATTTATTTCTTTCCATGATTCTTTGTTATCTTTCTTTCCTTTTTTTTCTTTATTTCTTTCTTCCTTTATTATATTCATTCTCTAGTGACTTTTTCTGGTTCTCTCTTTTTTCCACTATTTCCTTACTATTTCCCCTTATGATATATATATATATATATATATATATATATATATATATATATATATATATATATATATATATATATATATATATATATATATATATATATATATATATAATGAATTTACTTTTTAAAGAATATATATGTGTGTGTCTGAGTATTTTTCACATATATATATATATATATATATATATATATATATATATATATATATATATATATATATATATATATACACACACACTCATATATATATACATGTATGTATACGTGCTATTTAAAGCAATTCCTCTCTTTTTCATCATAACACTGTATTGTCTTCTCTTCTTTTTCTCCCTCCTTCAAATTCTAGATTTTTTTTTTCCCCCCGTCCTCTTATCACCCACTTGCTTTCTTTCTTTCATTTTTTTTTTTTTCCATTTTTCACTATTCTTCTTTTTTTTCACTCTGTTCTTTCGCCTCTCTTTTTTTTTCCCTGTCATCTTTTCCTTAATACTCCCCTTTCAATTTTCCTTTCTTTTTTTTTTGTTTCTTTTTTGTTTTTCTTCATAATTCATTCGATCCTTTACAAAAAATCCATTTTTTTTTCTAGTCTTTATTTTTCCTTATTTAGCTGTTTTTTCTTCCTATTTCTTCATTTCTTTTTTCTTCCTTTGTTTTCTCTCCTTTTCTTTCTTTTCAATGATTCCTTTTTTCTTTCTTCTTTTTTCTTTCTTCTTTCTTATCGTTCGTTTGTTCTTTTTTCCTTTCTTAATTCTATTTTCTTTCTTTCTTTCTTTGGTACTTCCTTCTATTTGCCTTTCTTTCTTCTTTATCATTATACATTGGTCATATTGATTCTCATCTGTCTTCTCTCACCTCCAAAAACCCAGACCATTACTTTCTCATCATATTCTGTATCCTGTCTGCTTTCTTCCCTTGCATGACTTCCTCCACCACTCAAAACAATTCCTTAACACATTTCATATGTCCCAGGTTTTAAATGTAATCTTACGAATCAGGGCGTGTAGAACACTCTTCAATTTTGTGACTTTTTTGCTTTCACATTGCAATTTAGTTACTGCACGGCGTTGGCAGAGGTAGGCGCTCTCCGAGTGCTTTCTCATTTTTATATTGCAATTTATATAAACTTTTGTCATAGAAATTCGTCGATGATTCTTGAGTAGTTCATAAAACAGTCGCAAAATTATCGGGAGAAAAAACGTAATACCTAACCATTGTGACAAGCCAGCGATGCAGAAGTGTCTGTGTATTAGAAACCGTCTCTCAAAACGGTCACCAAAAATGTCAACATTGCTCTCTTCAGTTTCCAAGGTGGTCTAGCTGATTGGTTTACTAGCTGTGTTTGTACCGCACGTGCAGACCGAACCAATGGAGGTAGAGGGCTGAAAATTTAAACATTAACTCCTGATCATGTCTAGAAAGATATTTTTTTTACTTCTTGAAATACCACCCTAAATATGTTGGTAGCGGGTAATTAGATTTGCAATGCAAGTTCATGCAAAATTGATCCCTAATGTTGTGTCCAGCAGCACTCACGCACATTTTTGAGAATTCCCACTATTTTAGTGATCGATGCAGAAACAACTTATTCGTTGATCACCTTTTTTCTCTATTTTTCATTTGATTACCCCCATCAAGGCATGCTGACAGAAAACGTTGGTCATATGACAGTTTCTTCCGAGTAACTAACCAGACCTTTATTCATTAATTTCATCGCTGAAGGCATTGACTAATGTACAGAACGTAAAATGCTCTGTGATGTACGCAGTTGTTTAAGGTTTCTATGTTTCTGTGTCGATACATGTGTAATGCATTAAGAATGGAATTGATGAAATTTTGCAATAAAAACATCAAGAAAATAAATATACTCTGATAGACAGAGACAACTGCTCTACAACTAGTTAACCACTCACACAAACATATGCATATATATATATATATGTGTGTGTGTGTGTGTGTGTGTGTGTGTATATATAAATATATGTATATGAGTATGTGTATATATATATACATGTATATATGTGTGTGTGTGTGAGTGTGTGTGTATATATATATATGTATGTATATGTGTGTGTATATATATGTGTGTGTGCGTGTGTGTATATATATATATATGTATGTATATGAGTGTGTATATATATATACATATATATATATATATATATATATATATATATATATATATACATGCATACATATGTGTGTGTGTGTGTGTGGGTGTGTGTGTGTGTGTGTGTGTATTTCACATTTAGGTTTCCGCTCTTTGATCAATATTTGAAATTTATAACTTTCATTTGTCTTATGATTATTTCCACCATCGCATACCTGCATATGTACGTGTGCTTGTGTGCATATATATATATATAGAGAGAGGGAGGGATGAAGAGAGAGAGAGAGAGAGGAGGCGAATAAACACGTGTGTACACGTAAGTATAAGGTGGTGAAAATAATTATAGGACTTCCCCATAAATATAGCTCGTAAATTTCAAATTCTCTCTAAAAAGCGGAACCCACCCTGAGAAATAGAAGGACGTCGTATAATCATTTCCAGCACTTTATGCTGAGAAGCCCAATGTTGACATATGGCTGGGTAGATAAATAAGTCTCTACGTATGTAGACAGGTACGTAGATACGTAGGTGTGCAGACGAAAAAATGATAAGGTCTCTATAGATACGTATTTTAAAGTGTAAGATAGGTAGATAGATAGATCTGGAGTATCACTCAATAGAAACCTTCATTCGATCAGTGTCTCATGTGTTGGTGGTGATCAATTGGAAATTGAAAAAAGGGGTGATCAATGAGGGTTCTTCACCAGCCTATTGTTGGGAAGTGATCACTAAAAATAACTTAATTGCTAAAACAAGCGTAAATGCTGGAAGCTAATGGACCAATTTGGTGTGAACTTACATTTTAAGCTGATTCAGCGCCACACACACAAAAACCCATTTAGGATGTGATTTTTTTTTTAAATGTTATTAGGAATTAATCAGTAAATATTCAGCCTTCTAGCTCCATTGATGTGGCCTGTACTCGTGATGCATAGTCAGCTATATAGACCAACTTAAAAAATGGAGGAAACCATATTGACAGTTTTGGAGAGATTTTTGGTTGATTTTCAATAGGGTTACACTGGATCTCATACTACAGGAAGTAATCTCTCTAACTGACGCTGCCGGAATTCGGTTCAATGATCACATTTCTATGGTATTAACCGGCCGAATCCACAGCCCGGTCTTCCCACTTATGAATCTTTAATTGATATGGAAAAAAATCTTTCAATCAAAGTACAAACCTTTTATATGAATTGAATACACTGATAAGCCAAAAAACTATGACCACCTACGTGATAAAGTATTGGTTTACCATGTGTCTGCAGAACCGCGGTGACAACCCCATAGGCAACTTGGATCGGTACAGTGAGTGCTGCGGCACTTTCCTTCAGTCGTTTTGATTAAAGCAATCTGCAATTATGGCCACATTAACCCTTCACACTAAGCATTAAAACTTCACACATCAAGAAAACTTGGTCTCCCAATGACTTGTTAGTAGTTATTGATTTTCCTTTTGAACACTGCCGAAAGGTACTACAACTGAATGTGTGCACCCTACAAGCCTCGCCGTTTTGTAAATGCTTCTGGCCACAACAATTTAACCTTTATCAAAGTAACTCACATCTTTCTTCTTGCCTATAAACGAAATATTCAGCACAATGAAATGAGGTATTGAAGCCGACTCATTTGCTCATATATTTCTGACCTCAACATCGCAAATTGGACCTTCCACGAAACACTTATTTTGCAGATAGGGGACAGTCTTTTTTCTGAACAAAATGAGGAAATTTTTTAATTTTCAGTCCTTTACCTCCATTGAGTAGCGTTTCAAAATTGAGGAAGGAAGTCGAAAAATGAAATTCTTTTAGAAATCGTATTTTTTTTTTTTAATTTTCATTATTAAAATAATATTTATTCATCAATGAGAGAAAATTGGTGATTCAAAGCAAAATTTGCATTTAAATCAAGTTAAGGCACAAACAGCAGGAATTTTTACATTCTTATAGTATTCTTAGAAGAACTATACACAGCTAACTGCCACAATCATTTTAGAATGTGTCCTTTTCAATGTTTTTTTTTTTTTTATAACGAAGTTCGTTTGTGAAACTTACTGGAACTTGGATTTTAAAGCTTTGTTTAATTTTGAAGAATTTCAAGAATATCATCGTTTTAAGAAACTACTCTAAAAATGTTTTTCATCATTTCAAAATGATCTTTTAATTATATCTAAAAACATCAAATTTTTCTATCAAAAGCATAATCATAAAAATAAAAGAAACTCTATCCATGTAAAATAGATTACATAGATTTTGAAATAAAGAGAATATTAGATTTTTTTTTCTTTGCAGAGTGAGTTAACTGCTCTAAAAATTAAATGAACATTTTTATTTTTGAAAATTTTTAAGATGCTCTTATCAAGATTAAGATGCAGATTTTATAAATTATTCAAATCAATTAAAACTTCATTTTTGTGAAAACAATCTGAGCCACAGAGAAAAAAATATGCAGTGGAGCAGCCTGGATGCAAGTTAGATAGATATCCAACGAGCTAGACCAAAGAAATTGATTGGAGGCAAGATAGATTGATAGATAGATATATAGATAGGGGCAGATTTTTATGGACGCGTATGTAGAATGACAAAAAGATTTTGAAAAGGAAGTGAAAATATATAAATATATATACATATCTACTTTCATGTATATGTAGGTACATCGATGATTCCCTAACCGAATGAGAAATAAGCATTTTACTCAGTAAATATTTCTCGGCATAGTTTCATTTCTTGTTTATGCAACCACTGAAGCAGTGAATATAAATGACGTAAATCATACATCATACAGAGAAAACTGCATTTCAGAATCCAGCTAAAATCTGTTTCAGGTGTTAATTATTGATCGGCCTTCGTATAGAAACATATGTGCTGTCTTTCATTTAGCTAAAGTGATTTTACATGAATGCATATGTGTGTGTGTGTGTGTGTGTGAGTATGTGTGTGTGTGTGTGTGTGTGTGTGTGTGTGTTGTAATCGTTCTGATGCTGCAGATGTTGACTGTTTTAACAGCAAATAGCAGGCTTTAAGATGAACAGAACGAAGACAAAAGAAATGTTCCATACTTAAGTCCAAAAAACAAACATGAAAACAGGTGAAACCCCATAAGAGTTTGACAAATACATTTTCCAAGGTCAGGTAAAAATGTTTGAAGAAGACCATTAGAGCAAAATAAAGCAGAGTGTAACAATCGGCTTGATATCAATTGGTACGAACAGAGATATATTGAAGAGTGTCTCACCAATGTGCCTAAAGTGTAAAGTATACAATGAAGGCATAAAGCTATGATTCAGGAAAGCAAAATATGGACACAAACAAGATGAACTGAGGACCGAGAGAGACACAAATAATCAAACCGCGAAAACAAAGATGGGCTGAACACTCAGCAAGATTAGATATCAACAGAGGGAGTAAACAACTAACCGATTGGATAGTAAATGCAGTAGGAAAAGACCATGAACAAGATAGAAGGATGAGATAGGAAGGTTTTATCTGTGAAACATAGCAAATGTTACCACAATCGCAGGAGTCAAGGAGATGTGAATGGCCCTTCTCCAGCAGTGGACTCACATTGACCGATTATATATATATATATATATATATATATATATATATATATATATATATATATTACTTTCATTATTTGTCAGTTTCATTTTGTCTTTGTATTTAGCTCAATTCGAGTTACCTCCCTTGTGTTTTATCTGCTGATGTGTATGTACCGTTTTTTGTTTTATATTGAATTTGACATTTCATGTTCAATGTATGTTTGTTCAATATCGAGCAATATTGCAACAATAATAACACTTAATTTTTCTTTTTTGTCTTAATAACTGGAATTTTTGAAGATGGTATAATGAGTTTTGAGATTGCATGCAATCCGAGACAACAGATTTGACATTCACATCGGTGAACACTCAATAGAAGTCCCACAAACAACAATTTCTCTAAGTTGTTATCCTTATTGATCCCACACCGTTGAATATTCTTTTGGGTAACCTACATGAGTAATGATATGTAGTATAAAATAACATTTATATCAATCAAACTATGACGATACTCTATATAAATAGCAACTTTCATGTATTAAGACAAAGCATAAATGATTAAATGAAGCTATGTATCAAAATCATAACTTAGGGTTGGGGTCCATCCAAATAATTGGAAGAGTGTTAATATAACAGATTTTCCTGAAAATCCCAGGAATAGTTATAGGGTAAACAACTGATGATCCCAACAAAAAAATTCACGCATAGTACTGTAATATGTAGGTGTTGAGAAATAATTGGCTGGAATGAACATTTTCGGGAAAAAAAAAAAAAAAAAATATATATATATATATATATATATATATATATATATATATATATATATATATATATATATATATATATATCGGTATGTGCATCGTAAGGTATGTATTCTTAAAGATATTCACTGAACATAAGTTAGTATGGTACAAGACCATAATTGAAGATATCGAACGTGAGAATATTTTTACAGAGAAGTATCCAAAATCCTGATTTTCAACTCAAACTGCGACCCCTATAACGAGTGGAGAAGAAACAACTACCTCCTCAAAAAGCACTCCCGAGAAAGTGACGGACAAAGCTAATGAAAACGCTTAACTGATGATCCACTAACAATCTAGCAGAAGCAGAGTTTTCCGCTAAACGCTAACTTTTATGATATGAATTTAATTTCCGTTCAGTTTTCAATTATTTTTCAAAATGTTCACGTATTGTAACTTAGACATGGAAAATTCCAAAAAAGCATATCATGCTAATATCAGATGATGATCAAGGTATACATAAATGATTTATTGAACGGATGAAATTGAACTTTTGTTTACACACAACACACATTTAACGCACGGTTAATCTCAAGCTCTATGTCTAATCTACAACGTATTAGAATTTCAGCTCTCTTGGTCTGTTTCTGAGGGGTTAAAAGGGAATGAGAGTCAGTTTACATTCAACCCACGGATAATTTAAAGTTCTTTGTCTAAGTTATAAGATATTAGAACTTCAGCTCAGTAGGTCTGTTTTTAAGGGTTTTAGAGAAAGAAAAAAAAGAAGCAAAGCCGAATTAATATAATGACAGATAAGACTTAGCTGTTGTCTCTGTTTCCGCTTCCTTTTTTTATAGTTCATCAATTTGGCATCTTCGTTAGCTGTGCTCCCTACTGCCCCGAGTGGAATGAAACACCGTTTTTGCAACCCACAGATGCACAACACGAACATCCTCATCTTTTTGGCCACTCTGTCTCCGTCTGCCATAACGTTTTTATCTCAGCATACTGCATTCAGTCTTCAGTGAACGGTGGAGTCAATCTATTTCATTAAGGGACATATCGTATCGATTTGAGAAGTTTCGATACACAGCGCTAGTAAAGAAACTCTCTTACCCCAGGCCCACCACGCCTCGATGCAAATCAACGTCTGCGCCCGTTTCTCAAAGACCATATATATATATATATATATATATATATATATATATATATATATATATATATATATATATATATATATTTCTGAAAAGAAACATAGTTCTGAAAAGTCGACACAGGGTACATTATTCTCTGTGCAAACATATCCCTTGAGGTGTATTATTTTATATATACTGTCTCCTATAGACGAGTACAAATCCTGGGAATTCTTATTCGTACATTAAATCGCAGTCACAAAAGGTCATCTTTTTGTTTTTGTTTTTGTTTTTTCTTCTAATCAAATTTCCTTTTCTGTCTTCTGCGCGCAGTTGTGAACAGACTCGATCACTCTAGTGAAAGATTTCTGTCCTCTACTCTCCCTCAGGAGATATGTTCAATCCACTTCTACGCCAAGTAATTAGATTTGCGTTTGCATGAATTGTGAATTCAATAACGTTCCTATTACGCATCATTATCTCACAGTCACATCGATCACCGTGGCCCACTGGTAGAGTGCTCGCCTACAATTCAGTAGGTCATGGGTTTCATCCATAGATGGGTCATACCAGAGACAACCAAAAGAATTATTCTCCCCTGCTTCCTTCGACAAAAGTGGTCTTCGAACTTCACCTCCAAGGGGAACCCTTTTCGATGATTGAATTTCCTTGAAAACCCCTCTAAAATACAACTTCCCAATATCAATATCTATATCTATATTTATATCTATATCCATATCTATATCTATATATATCTATATATCTATATATATATAAATATATATATATGTGTGTGTGTGTGTGTGCATGTGTGTGTGTGTGTGTGCGTGTGTGTGTGTAACAGTTGGATTTGGGTCTTGTTTATGGAATTATCTGAACGTTTATAAACCTAAATTAAAAATACACATTCAAACGGAAAAGTATGAACGAATCTCACTGGAAACAAATGTGAATGATTTTCGACTGAACAGCATCTGTGTCCCCGGAATATCCAAGATTTTCTCAGTTTCTAAGCAACTGTTACATATACGTGTTTCAAATTTAGTAACGATTCATAATGAGTTAAGAACATCATGAATAATTAACTATCATACAAGATAGATATAGGTATATGCAAAAACCTTGAATAAATTGTCCGTGCAATGAATAATTATAAAGCAATAGTTATCACGTATACTGTCTACAGTTTTGTGAAAGGTCATCAACATTCAAGGACTTATTCAGACGATTGAATTACTACTTGTCATTTCGATTGTATACAACACAGAGTGAGAGAGTTCACTTGTTGGAAAAACTCCTTGAATTACAAAGTACATTACAAAAATTGTCACTTTGTTTCACAGAACACTAATTATTTCTGCTGGATTTCTTAATAATATAATATATCATTTAGAATAAGATATTGCACCATTTACAATTAAAGTTCTTTCTGTTTCATCCAGTTGAATATTCAGATAGGGTGGCTTTTGGACCATTGCTGTTCTTTTAAGAGTTATTGCACATCTAGTCTCGCTTTATTCAAGCATTACCGGTCCATTTGTTAATTAGAGTTGTCTTTCTTAGATACAACGGATGAAAAATAGACGAAAGAATGAGGTTTGGTTTCACTTTCACTTTCCAGTACTCTTATGGTTTCATATTTACTTCTTTTTTTTTTAAATTTAAGATGTCTGTCGCGAATCAGATTAAAATTAATTGGTTTGATTTTTAGTTAGATTTCAGTTCCGCTTGTTGGGTCTCATTTTTTTTATAATAATTTTTTTTTTCAACGTACGATAATTATACTCGAGTTCAATTTTTAGGCTATTTTTTTTCAGTTTTAATACATTGCCATGGTGTGTGTGATGCGTCCTATTGTACATTTTTTATTGTAAATTTTTGTATCTTCATTTTCAATGTTTTTTTATAAATTTATCGATGTTATTCGATTTCCTGTTATTTTCTTTTCTCGTTCTAGACTCATTCTAGTTTTCTTTTCTTTTTTTCGATAGATTTAATTTTCTTCAACATCAACCTTTTTTTTTTTCTTTTTAGATATTCCTATGTTAGGTCTTACGTTTTCCCTCTCAATGTTGACAGTTTTGTTATTGGTACAAATTCGGTTTTTAGATTCTCATTATTCTGTTTTTGTTCAATTCCATTTTATTGATTCATTTTGACTCGTATTTATATGCGTCGTCCAGGGTTTTTTTGATTTTGTTTTTTTTTTTTTATATATTATCTTTTTTGTAACTTGAAATATGTTTTAATTTGCTCGGGTCAAAATTGAGGGTCGTTGATTCTAGTATTATTAATAATAAACTGAGGTTATAATTCCTTTTATGCTTACTATGATACATTTCGCTGAGTATCTGCAAGTTACAGCTATCTCTGAGTTTAAGAGACATTCTTTGCGATTAAATGTTATCAAATTAATTTTTTCTTTGAGGCATAGAAGACATTTTGAATATAGACTTTTACGAGTTGTTGTTTCTTTGTTGTTGTTTATTTCAGTCTGGTGAGTTTTGCAGCTTTAAGCACCACAGATGTTGCAGAATTTTTTTCATCAGCGCGGAACATTTTTCATCTTCATTCTTAAAACACTTAAAATGTTTCTACGGAAATCTCAACTGAAGATCTTACTTATAGAATTTATTTCTATTTCTATTTATTCACTGATTCTGTTTCGTGTGTTGTAAGTCAATTACTCGCTAATAGTTGGTGATGACATTTAAAGGGATTCATGTTTCGTACAAATTTCGATCTTATAGTACTTAAGGGGGATTTTCTCTTGCTAAGATCAGAATATTTACTATGGAAGTTTTTTGGGGGGGGGGCAAGAAAGAAAAATTTTTTTATCATGGCCCCCCAGCTGTCTAGTCAAGCACCACACCACACAATTATTCTTATATTTTGCCCATTTTGTTTTAGGGCGGCATTATTACTATGTACATGTATAAGGCAATAAACATCTCCAACCACACGTTAACCTTACCGCTACAGCACGAGAGTCCCTTAAGAATACAGACTATAATCTCAAGAGAAGTTAAGGGGTGTGTTATAGTCATTTGGGGTGTTGCTGAATATCTCTTAAAAGCTAACATCCAACTAAACAATACAGAGTCCTAAAAAACACTCTCTTGTGATACTTCCATTGAATAACACAGATGCGCAACAATAACAATAAAGATAATACTAAATATACTTAAACCCACTTCCACAAAACATGCTAGGTTCTACCTACTTTGAAAGATCCACAAATTAAATTACCAAAATAGATCAGTCATTTCCGATACTAACTGCCACACCTCTTCACTATCGGAATACGTAGACTGCCACATTCAACCCTGAGCTATGCAAGTTAAATCCCACATACGAGTCACTACTGACCTCTTAAACAAAGTCAAACACATCAGAACGGAAAAGGAATTTTTAGTACTATGGATGCCAAATCCCTATATTTTGATATCAAACATGAAGAAGGCCTTTTTGCCCACAAATAAGCTTTTCATAATAGAACGACTAAATAACCAAAAAAAGAAACGATAACCACCCTTACGCAACATATTATCATATTCGATATTTTCAATTTTAATCATAGGCACTTCTTCCATATGAAAAGTTGTGCCATAGGCATAGTAACTGTCCTCTCTATGCCAACATCTTCATGGTCAGATTCAAAGAGACTTATATCTACCCAGAGAGAGAAAAAGACTGCATCTTGTATGTCAGATAATTAGATATTATTCTTCATATATATATATATATATATATATATATATATATATATATATATATATATATATATAAGTTGAAGCCGAACTAGAGAAATTCTTAGCACGTAAACTGTACACATGACAATCGTAAGTTCGATTATGGAAATTCCACTGAGTCCATAGCCTACTTAGACACCTGCATATACATGGATAGCAAAAAAAATCTCCAGACCACCCTCTCCACTAAGCCCATAGATATTAACAACCCCTTCAATTTAGATAAGCCCAACCCAAACTCCTGAAGGAAACTTCCACTTCCATAAGCACTTAGAATTTGGAAAATTCGATCAACATATTTTGAAATTAAAAACACAACTATAACTACCTCTAACTTACTACAACATTACACTAAACGAGGATATTCACTACAAGATACAAATAACCAAATGAAAAAGACCAATACAATACCCACATTCTATAACAAAAATGAAATTGACTGTGCACCACTCATAATCACTTTCCCCAACACACTCCCATGTCTGTCACATATAATTAAGAAGAGATGTAATATACTTACATCCATAACAGAACTCAAAGATATATTCCTAGAACCATGAGTCATCGCCTACTGTAGATCTGAAAACATCAAAAACATGATTAGCAGTAACACATGAACAGAAAAGTCTCACATGACACTTACCCAAAAACTGTTCAATTCTTTCAACGTTACAACAGAGGAACTAGTCTATGCCACAACTACCTTAAGCACATCAACACCTTCACTAGTTTCACCTCTAAGAAGGCTTTCAACATCTACCATAATTCTAAGTGCTGAGGCAAGAATGTCATCTATCCCCTAAAATATAATAGATGCAAACTGCAATACATTAGAAATTCTGGATGGCAATTCAACATTAGACTTGATAACCATAGACACAGAATCAAGTGACTCAATCATTCAAACCTATTTTGAGTAGGATTACACTTCTGCAACCCTGGCCACAATTTCGGCACAAACACTACTATTACAATCATTGAAAAAAAGAATAAAGTACACATCCCTAAGCGACTAAAATTCTTTAGCTACATGAAAACTTTCTTCCCAAACATACTCAGCACTAAACTCAAGAATCTGAACCACACCGATCTCTAACACCAAAATCCTCTCACTTATAATAACTCAATACTCACTAACTCAATATCTCCTTACCTGCACTTTAGACTATACCTCTGACCAGGCCCCAAACACCCCATAAAAAACCAATACTGTTACCCCTCCCAACAACCCTACAAATAGAAGTTAGACTCTCACCCATATATAATGAGTTACAAAATTACCTAACCAAATCCATACTTAATCCCCCTTTATGTATATCCAATATTGGGAACTTCCCACTGTCAACCAGATCTTTTACCTATAGACACCTATGTATGGCCTACTTCACTTTTATTATTCAAAGCCGTTTGACTTTTCAGAACATCTACAATGACCATTACGGCTACAAAACATATATTTCCCAACTGATACGTGGTCATATTTACACTTGTTCAGTTTGTTATTCCACGGAAATTTTTAACCTCTGAAGGGTGGGAACCTCTTCCAAAACATGTATAGCCTACTGATTAATTTATTCATCATCAAACAAAGTCTATTATACTTTTACTTCTGAGTCCGTCTAATTCCCTAATGCTTATATATATATATATATATATATATATATATATATATATATATATATATATATATATATATATATGTATGTATGTATGTATGGGGGAAATATACCACAAGTATGTGTTATTCCGAAAAAAAAAGATATTCCAACTGTGATGATTGGAAACGGGTAAATATTGTGAATTGAAGACGAAAACAAATAATACCCTTTAACTTAACAAATAAACAAAATTATGTATTCTCAAAACATTTTTTCAAACATTGGAGAACAATTGAAAGCAAAAGCAACTAATTGTAGTGTAATCTGAGTTTACGAACCTTGATAAAACAATATCATATAACGCTTGCAAGGTAAATAAGTACCAACTATTTCAAATCATAGTAGAACTGTAAAGCCCATTTGCATTATCTACATAGGAAGCTGAATAAATCCGAACAGGGGTTCTTCATTGCAATAGACAAATGTGCGTATTAAATCGATATATATATATATATATATATATATATATATATATATATATATATATATATATATATATATATTGAGATAATGGTTAAAGATACTGATAATGGAATCATTCATCTAAAAACCTGTCTGAGACTGTTTATAATCATTTTTCACTAATACCATTGGGAAAGATATTGATCTATCTCTAACTCATCCCCTAGCTAGAGGTAAAATAGCAGGAGATACTTTACGCTCTAGTCTGAAGGTAACCAGTCAAGGAGAAGGACAAAGGAGAAGTTCAAAGACATGAGCTGGAGTCCCTTATGTAACGTGTCCGTTGTTGTCGTCAGCTTCGTTCTGTCAACTCTCTCGAGGACACTTATGACTAACTGTATCGCCCTTTCTCTTCCCCTCGGATTAGATCAGTTCGTGAAGATGTGAGACTGGCGGTATGGGCAGCTGTTTGTTTTCCATATAACTACCCCTACGCCTACACCGTGGAGTGAGTGGGAGCAAGAGATCACGGATGCATATCCATTT
The DNA here is from genome assembly GCA_963457665.1 of Thysanoteuthis rhombus. Lineage (NCBI taxonomy): Eukaryota > Metazoa > Mollusca > Cephalopoda > Oegopsida > Thysanoteuthidae > Thysanoteuthis > Thysanoteuthis major. Next base: position 3,882,653 of record OY735207.1, read on the forward strand.
CCACGCAAGACTGACGGTTTCACCCAACAGACATTTCTGGTGACGGTCAGTGGTTTCAGAGGACTAGTCAATTTGACCCTCCAGCACTTTACATAAAATACAACGGTTTTTTGGGCTGAACTCATTTTAGTTTTAAATCTGTTATCATAACGTTTGCTTGTTATGATGTAATTTATGAGGCTATACTAAATTTTTCACTGGGCTGAATGAATGGAGCGATTGCACGATACATAATTCCCCGTTCCGAAACTTTATTTACTTTGCCGTTTCTGGTTTCATTGACAAGCTAAAAGGACCATCACGAACAGTAACAAAGGTTGAATGTTGTAAGGTATTGTGTATATGATGCTATTGCAAGGGACTTATCAGCTAATTCTGGAGAAACAAATGAGTAATGCTCACAATGAGATCAATTCAACCGACGGAAACTTTCTAGAATTAGTTATCAGAGAGGATGTAATCATGACTATCGATTTCCTCCGGGGGCAGGGGCAACAATGAAACCCCCCATATCTGGATCAAGCCTTCTCTCCAAAAGTAAAGGAATTTGGGATTTGGAATCTGATAGTCAATAAGACAAGGTGATACAAGCTCACCTAAACTCTTCACAGCCTGCCTCGAGATGATCTTCAGAAGACTAGACTGGGAGAGTAAAGGAATTGAATGGATGGCGAGTATCTGAGCAACCTTAGATTTGCAGACGTCATTACCCTTTTCGCAGAGAACCTTCACGACCTCCAACTAATGAGAGATGAAGTGAATGAAGAGAGCAAGAAAGTCGGCCTACCCATGAACTTCAGCAAGACGAAGATCATGTGCATCAACCACATCGGAGATAAAAACACGGATATCACATGTGCAACTGAGGCCAGCAGAATATTAGATTGAGAGACGAGCTACACCAGTTCAGAAATTACTGGTTCCGCGACGCCCATGATAGAGAAGTATGGCAAATCCTAGGGAAAGTCTATGTCCAACGACAGACGTTAAAAGACTGATGATGATGACAATGATGATGATGATGAGTCAATGAGCAATGGTGTCGTACGATAGTTTTATGGAATCCCAACTTGATATTCCCACGTGGAAATATTGTATTCATTGGTGCCCGTGCCATAATTACCCGCGAGGTCAGGTTTTGCGTTTCAGTCAGCAGTCATTATACCATCTGAAATCTGGATCAACAGAGTCTCGTGCTTGCTCACACTACAAATGACGGAATGGCAATCATATAATTGGGCTGCCACTCAATTATACTCCGAATATACATTTTTGCCGCCGCTAATCAATATTTATTGCTCAATTTATACATTATGGATAAGTTCTTACATGATTAATGCTTGGATAGATAGGAAAAAACTTGGACGAAGAGACCAACATTGTTAGAAATGAGTTGGGTACGTATTGACTATCATACATTGATGTGAACAGACTTGGATAGATAGATAGATAGATAGATAGATAGATAGATAGATAGATAGATAGATATGAACATAGATGGATTGATAGATAGATAGATAGATAGATAGATGGATAGATAGATAGATAGATAGATAGAGACAATCTAATAGATAGATAGATAGATAGATAGATAGATAGATAGATAGATAGAGAAACTCTAATAAATAGATAGATAGATAGATAGATATGAACATACATACATACATAAAAAGATAGATAGATAGATAGATAGATAGATAGATAGATAGATAGATAGATATGAACAGACTGGGATTGATAGATAGATAGATAGATACATACATACATACATACATACATACATACATACATACATATGAACAAACTGGGATAGATAGATAGATAGATAGATAGATAGATAGATAGCTAAGAACCAACTGAGAAAGATTCATGGGCAAATGGATGTAAATACCCTGTGGAAGTTTTTCCAATATTCAGACAAATACTGATGAAAAACATTCAACATAGAAAACATAAACCCACGCATTCACTTTCAAAAACTCTGACTTATACTAAGCAGATGTGAATCGACGAAAATACGGATTCAAAGAAATAAATTTATTTGAAGATTCCATCAAGTGAGACTATTCATCAATGGTGCTGAAAGTGGTACAACTGTCTTCAGGAGAGTTTATTAAAAACATTATGAAATATAATCCCCACGACTCAATTTCAGAGACGGAAAGGGCACAGACTTCTTTATTGCTGATGTCAAGTCACGTACGTCAGTATAATCATCATCATCAGCGTATGTCATTGGACATTGACCTTCCCCCAAGATTAGATACACATCTCTATCATTGGATTCGTGGAGCCTTCCCACCTTCCTTACCTTTTCTAGTTCATCACCTCGGTGTATTTTCTGCCAGTCATAGTTTATCATATGATCCCTGGGATCAACTTTGTGTGCCACGATGTCCGGTGGTTGTTTAACTTTCGTACAACATGACCAGCCCATTGCCATTTGAGTTTCCAAATATATATTCTATGATATCTCTGACTCTTGCTTTCTCCTTCAATATACTGTGCTGTCTTGTGGTCTCTCCGTGTGATGTAGAGCATGATTCACTCATGTGCACATTGCATGGTTCTCAGTTTAAGTATCAATAAATGTTCAAGCTCCATAGGTGACTATCAGAGGATGTATTCGAGGCAGACCCTTCTTTCTTAGAATTAATGTGACTTTTTCTTTCTGGCAGGTTAAGCTTGATCAACAGAAAGCTGCCAACCAAGAGTGTGAAACCTGAAGTGATTCCTTGTTTTTTTTTTGTTGTTTTTTCCTCATTTTAGGATTTCATAGAGATTTGATGCCCAAAGACTGGATCTTTAAGTAATTTCATGAAATTCCCAGAGTAATATTAAGGAAGTTTGTGATGCTGAATATAATAGCTCTAAAGAGTTCGTTCCTCACTGGGTGTTCCACTACTGTTGCCTTGTATCGAACTAAACAGTATATTCATTCAAATACCAATGGAATTTGATAGTTACCTAAATTAGTCTATTTTGACCCAAATACTACGTTTGAGATTTCATGAAATCATTTGAAAGGCTCAGAGATTTTACAAAATTCCCTAAGGATTACACGAAGTTGTAAGATTTCACTGTATCATATATATATATATAGTCAGAAGAAGATCTCAAAATACTCCACTGGTTGTTATATCACGGTCTCCATAAAATGATTTAAATATACATGAATTTCACGGACTCACTGATTTGACAATCTTACTGTAACAAATACGTGTATGCACGTGTGTGCGTGTGTGTGTCATTTGTATCAGAAATAATCATGATTATTTTTTATGAAAAATAAGACCATGATCAAAGGAGTTTTGTGTTAAATTATTACCTGAGCATTATACTTCTGAAGCAGATATTTTACCAAATGTATTACCAGACTTACGGGCCATTATCTAAGCTTACAGAACCACGACGAAATATTAGAAAATGCTGATAAAACGCTCTGATCGATATTGGACTGATCGTTAAAAAATAGAGTTCAAGAAAACCGAATAACATTTCGATTTATTTACGGGTTGGATTCAAGGTTGGCTGAAAATTGAAAAAGTTCTTATCGTTAATCGAATATTTATGACCAATGAGAATGTTTTTCAGAATACACTTGAGACGAGATGGTACATGTATCTGGTGTCTGTCTAGGTCTCTTCCCTTCTAGAAAGATAGTTGAGAATTTTCTTTTTTCTTAGATATTTTCAGATTTATTCTTGACAAAATGAATTGAAAACTAAAAACAAAGGAAGAGTTTATGTTGAAGCATGAATGCAATATTTATTCGTCTTTTGTTTTCGAAAAACATTTTGCTTATTATTTCCGGAAACCTTTTGGTAAAGTTGGATAGATTTTTTTTATTGAATAAGAGAGAGAGATGAAGTAACATTATATATATATATATATATATATATATATATATATATATATATAGATAGATATATAGATATATAGATATATAGATATATATATATATAGATATAGATATATATTTATATTTATATTTATATATGTGTGTGTGTATGTGTGTGTCTATATATATATATATGTAGGGGAATGTGCCTTGGAAAGTGTGCACATGTGTGCGTGTGCACATACATTCATCTGAAATACATCTGCAATATTGAACCCAGCAAGTACTTCATCTGAGGATGACCGTTGGGTCAGACATGGTTTCGGGGCAGAAACATCATTACCAGTAACCCAGACCGAACCCACACAGTACCACCCCTATCAACATAACTATCCTTATAAGTACCTATGTCATGTTTTAATCGTTATTATTGGTGGTATTCTTTCCTTTCTTCTCTTTTCCTTTTTTCTTTTTCTTTCTTCCATTCTAACTTTCTACTTCTTCGCGGTAGAACTTTTTGAATAGCATCAGCTGCAGGTGTGTGAAACAGAATCAGATAACCAAAATTCAAATTTCAACTTAGTCTGATCATGCTAACTTTGAGCTTTGGAAAGACATTCATACTTTTTCCTTGAGTTCCCTCCTATATATAGAAGAAAAGGTCTAGCCAATGGCATGTCACACTGTAGAAGAAGGTGCATGAATGAGAACCTGGTCGGAGCACTGTTCCACAACCAGCAGTTGCAGAAAAATGCTGTTATATTCATTGTCAACCAGATCTCTAATTTATCAACAACATAAGGATTACTGTCATCATTACACAGGCTAACAAATTTGGCAGTGGTATATGTGTACTACCTTTTGTATTTTCGTCCTCTTGTCTCTACACTCGATACCTCCAAAAGTTCTCAATGAATTCCAAATAAACTGTTTGAGTGGGGGGGGGGCAATAGGATGAGAATTAATTGGTTAAATTCTGAGGCAAATGTGATCAAATTTTGCAGTAGAATTTAAAATTTTGTACCGTTACTTCCCCTGCATTGTAGCTATATATAAAGTGATTTGCATTCAGTTTTCGTGACTATGTTAGAGTTATGCACTCTACCAATGTTCCCTATTTATTCTCATATTGTCGTCAATAATGATTTGCATTGTAAATACGTACAGGTGTTTCATTTTCCTTTTCTTTTTTTATAGGTAAGTAATGGTTGATTTTCAAGCCCTTTTTCTGAAAGGAACCGAACAAGCTGCTTCTCCCACGTGAGTTCTTTGCATTAACAATTCTTTCCAAACGGTCTCTGTCCGTATTCACGTACGATGTTTGTATAATACTTGCTTTGGCCACGCAAATAGACATCACTTATTCGTTTATTGGAATTAAACGTGATTTCGGGAGGGACAGATTCAGAAAAACTGTACATTTTATGAACACCAGCACGCTAGCCAAGGTCGCCAAGTGGTATTTGGCAAATTTGGTATCGAAGCTATTTATCCGAAAATAGAGATTTGGGTTCTAAA
>OY735207.1:3893011-3940511 GCA_963457665.1 Thysanoteuthis rhombus
CATTTAACCCAAGCTCCCCAAAGTAGATTTTCAGTGGGGGCTCTGTTTGCCATGTAAGTTCATACTAAATTGCTCCTTATAGTTCCCCTGCTGGGTTCTTAAAATGCAGGCTTGGTGATGAGTACTACCACATAAAAGGCGAGGGAAGTAACTTATTATTTTGATAAAATCGTTTATCAAATTTTTAATTGATCAGCTCAAACATGGTGTGTGTGTTGTCAAAACATACTTATTTCTGTTAACTTTCACTCAATTTTGATGACGTTTTCTGGAAGCACGGGCCATTGGCTAAGAGGGAATCACTTATATTTTAGGGCGGATCCAGGGATGGTATACAGTTGCATTTCTTTTCCTAAACCCTAAATCGCACATTTGACGGCTAAAGGTAAAAATATCGATTCCCTCGTATGGGTCCGTCTATATGTCCACCGAATCTCGAAAATTTCTCTATGGATTACACTGGGGTTTTGTCTAAGGATGGCTATTAGCTAAAGGGGAAATAGTTATTTTTTTGGTGTTGGATCTGTGAATGTTTTGTTGTTAACAAGGGTTCAATTTTCAACGGTCGAACATTTGACGGCCATCATAGAAATTCCGGGGAAACTGGTTTATCATCAGAAACTTTGGGATAATTCTATAATTAGATAAGTGGATGATTAGATAAAGTATATCATTTTGGATTAGTTCCTTGATTGTTTGTGGGATAGTTAGAGTTTCTTTTTGTCTTTTATCTGTTTAGGCTCGAACTTCCTAATCAGTTTCGATTAATTCTACTGCGTTATTAGATACTGTCAACCAAAACTGTCAACATTGGTTTCTCCAATTTTCAAGTTACTCTGACTGAGTTAGTGGTTGGCTGGCTTGCTGGCTGGCTGGCTGGTTTTGTATGAATGTATCATACATTCGGGCTGGGCCAACGGAGCTAGAAGGGATGAAAATTTACACATTTACTCCTTATTGTGTCTAGAAAAACGTCATTCGTTGTTTACCGATATTCTTCCCCTAAAAAGGGGTTTTAGTGGTGGTTCAATTTGCAATGTAAGTTCATGCTAAATAATGACCCCTATTTCTATGTCTTCCAGCATTTATGCTTGTTTTTTTTTGTCTCAATTTGAACATTTTATGATTATTGCCCAACAAAAAACGAGAGAAATAAATAATAACGATCATCCTTTTCGATTTTTTTATTGATCACACGCAACACTGCATGCCACCGAAAGATATTTGATGTATGATAGTTTCTATTGAGTGACTAACCAGACCTGTTCTTTTTATTCCGTTTATTTTGTTTTGTTTTGTTTTTATTCTTGTTTATTTTCTGTCTATGAAAGTTTCCTTTTGTTTTGTTTTTGTCGACCCTTTTTTTTTTTTTTGATTATTTGATTTTGGTGTCTTTATTTTGTCTCTCATTTTCCTCAAAAATATACATGAATTCATTCGAACCTATCTATTTGTCTGTCAATTGACTCGATATCTCCGGAAGTTCTCAATTAATTTTAATGTTATTTTGTGTGAGGTTGAAGAATGGGTTACGAAAAAAGTGAATAAACCTAGGGGTGGATCCTGGACTTGATTTCATCATTCTGCAGGAAAAAAATACATGAAAATAAGAACGCTAAATTCAAATTTAAATCTAAATTTCTCTCTTTTGATTTGTAACTTTTAACCAGTGTTTTGCCAGTGTATGACGTTGGCAGAAGCAAGAAGCTGCGTGTTTGGGGTTGATTGGAACTTCTCAAAATGTCGCCTCTGTCTTCAACCATGTCTTCTCCCTTTGCTGTCTTCATTTTCTTTGGTTCCCAAACCATTTACACTCTCCGTTATTCCTTAATCTCGAAGAACATCTACCAGTCTGTTCGCTAAATTCATCGCTTCTTCTGTCTGTCTACCTGTCTGTTTATCTTAACTGCTTCTTACGATCATTTGCAGTAAACGGACGTTGAATTATTCGATAATTGTCACCGGTTTCGTTTCAAGATTTGAGGCAAAATGGCTGTCTAGCAGACATTGGCACAGACGTCGCTTCATCCACAGCTAGCAAAAATGCACATGCGCGTGTATAAGTCTACTTTCTTTAGTCAAATGTTTCTCAGCGGCAGAGAGCAAAATAACCTGAGACTATGAGTGAAAATAAAAGTGTTCAAATTCTCCGAAGTCTTCAGTTGCATCATACATGCATACACACGTCTCTGCAGCACCAGCCTTACAAAAACCCTCCTCATCCCCTTCCATGACAAGCATGATTGTGCTGATCTATTTATCGTCTTACCGGCCAGATTTTCTATCTCCTACTCTCCATCTTGTGTCTGGTCTTTTCGTACAGCGTTTACTGTCCAACCAGAACCAGTTGGTTTGCCTCCAGCTCTGTCTGCTGTCTGTTTTTTTCTAGCTATTTGTCCTCTTTTCCTACAGCGTTTGCTGTCCCACCAGAACCAATCAGTTTGCTTTCTGCTCTATGTGCTGTCTGTTTCTATCACTATTTGTCCTGCCCATCTCCTGCACTACGGTCATCTCTCTGATCCATGTCGATTTTTTCCTTAACGCTGAGAGTTATTTCTAACGTTCCTATTCCCATTGCCATTAGTTTCATTCTGCATTTCTGAATGGTTTTCTAAGTTTCTAGGTTCTGAACACGTACGTCACACCGGGTAGTATGCATTGATTCTAATACTCTACGTTTTAAGCATATTGGCAATTTGCTTTTCAGTATGTCACTAGTAAATGCTTTCTATCCAATAGTTATGCACCGACTCAATTCATGTCTGTGGTTCTTCTCCGTATCACCTGACTTGGGTAATTGTATTCTTCTAATTCTTTTAAGGTTTCACCGTCTATTCTTATGGTCTTTTTTTGGGCAGTTTATTATTAAACATCACTTTTATCCTGTTTTTCTCCGTGTGAGAAAGGAACTAACTGGATATAATGATTCCACAAACCCAAGTGAAAATGCTATCTGATAGATACAGCACGTCCGTGAAAAGCAATTGACAGCAAGCAAAGCGAACAGAAAATTACAATTGAAAGAACGACGAACCTCACTAAGTGCCCTACATTTGTGGCCTTCGTTTCAGATTAGTCTAGGCTTTCTATTTATAGAGAGATCGACAGGCAAGCACTTATGAACTCTACTGTTTTAAGTACCTTTACCATCTCTGAGTCTGCGATCAACCGTGACTATCTGTACACTAATAAAAAGAAAAACCATTTATTTCTTTATATATATATATATATATATATATATATATATATATATATATATATATATATATATATATATATATATATAGATAGATAGATAGATAGATAGATATATAGATAGATAGATAGATGCAAACATAAATATGTACGTGCAATTCGTGTAATCGATAACGACGTGGACAATGAAATTGGCTATTTGTTCACTTCGCAAATATACCTTTAGAAAAGGCAAGAATCCTTCTCCTCTCCCTTCAGCTATGGGTAGATCAGTATGGCAGAACAGGCTCTCTGACTTTGGGAAGGTAACCAGTCTGAAGGGAGGACAACTCATATTCGAAACCAGGGAGTGGAGTCTCCCCCTCCTGAGGGTGGTTTGACGCTTGATTTGACATCTTTCCGGCAGTTCCAGCGTATAGCTCTCGGCTTTCCTCTGGACTACATCAGCGTGGCCAAGAGGGGGGTTCTGATTTTGCCCAGACATGCAACCCGGGGGTAATGTTCCATTGTGTGTAGAGACAGAACAGAAGCCATTCAGATAAACTGATAGATAGATAGATAGATAGATAGGTAGGTATGAACGAAGAGAGACATATACATTGATAGAGAGTTGGCCAGCAAGGCAGTTATCAACTTCACTATTCAAGGAACCACCATTTTGTCCGCAGTCAACTTTTCTGACTATTTGTATACTAATAAAACGAAAAGCTATTTCCTTCTAATAATTCAGCAGGCCAGGCTGGAATCGTCTTGAACGGTATTTTACAAGTGCCAGACTTATTTGCTTCCATTTTACGTCACATCCAATTACTTTCCTGAGTGATGGGAGCGGAAAACCAAATTTATCTTCTATGTTTCTTCATCACAGACTGTTATAAGGCTTCACAGCAGGAACCAACAACGACGACGACGACGACGATGATATGGTTTATTTTGTTGGCCTGTGTATGTACTCTATCTCTTTATCTCTCTATCTCTTTCTCATTCTATTTATCTATCTATCTTCTGTCTTCATCTTTACTCTCTGTCTCTCTCTCCGTCTCTCTCTGTCTCTCTCTCTCTCTCTCATTTCAATTGCACTTTCTGTCGGCCTTTCTCTCTTACTTTCTGACACCTTTTCTCTCTATCTTGTGATATCAAATTTCTCTTAATTTATGTCTCTCTTCCTCTCTCTCTCTATTCCTCTCTCTCATACCACTCTCACTTTCTATTCTGTTCTTTCTCTTCCTCTTTCTCTCTTATTTCACACTTTCCCTCTCTTCCTTTGTAATTTCTTTCCCAATTTTCACCCCTTTCTCTCTCTGTTCCTCTCTCTTTCTCTTTTCCCCCCTCTCTGTCTACCTCTGTCTCTCTCTGTCACTCTATTTTTTTTATTATTTCAATAACATTAATAGGTCTGCTTAAATTTCTTATATATATTGATTGACATACTCTCTGTCTCCCTCTCTCTCATTTCACTCTTACTTTATCTTTTCCTCATTCTGTCTCCCTCATGCCATCTCCCCCCCCCCTCTCTCTCTCTCTCTCTCTCTCTCTCTCTCTCTCTCTCTCTTCCAGTTTTCATTTTGATTATCGTGTAAATGTCTGTCTGAATTCTATATATTGCATGCTGTTAGTTCTAGGCATGAAAAATACTTCTCTTGCAAGGTTTAACGGCTTATTCCTTGGGGAACCTATACCGAAATCTTGCGTAGGTCTATTTCCTCATTCAGTCATTCCTTGTCACTCCTAACCAGACAGGTCTGGGGGTTCCAGGGGAGGGAGCCTTAGATTAATACAAAGATCAGTCTCCTCTCGCGTATTTTTACCATATATGTTCGTAAGTACGTCACTCTTGTCAGTTAAGCTCAGTTAGTAAGAAAATTATCTATCGGTTTTTTGGTTATGATTTCAAATCACCAAACGGAAATGCTAGACACACACACACACACACACACACACACATATATATATATATATATATATATATATATGTGTGTGTGTGTATATATGTATATATATATATATATATGTGTGTATATATGTATATATATATATATATATATATATATATATATATATATACATATATATATATATATATATATATATACATATATATACATATATATGTGTGTGTGTGTGTGTGTGTGTGTAATTATAAAGTCATTCATTTTTATCACTCAGATAAGACAGTCAGTGCTTGAGGAGGGGAAAGGAGAGGTGGGTACCAGCTTGGAATATTGAGCCTTGGGTAGATATCGGTTTCCACCGAAGGAGGATGACTAGTATCGCCAAACGAGGCTCTATACATGACCCCCAGTTGTTTACAGCTCCTTGTGTTACCAGGCTTTCATTTATCTAGGTAACGAACCAGCTCAACGCTTAACTTGGGCGATTGGGTAAGAACCGGTGTGCGATTTGGCCGTTTGGATCTGTTTCTTAGAATGACATTGTAAGGAATAAGTGAAGTTTTTATGTTCCTCTGTTCCGTTATAATAGACTCTTCCCGTTAAAGTTAACTAAATATAAATATGTACTACTCGAAATTCAAAACAATGAACACTTCCATTTAAAAAAACATGATATAGATTTGTAATTAAACATATGGATTGATTAATTTAGTTAAAGAGATATGAGTAGAGGTAAGTATGAAGAAAGATATAAACGGACTGGAGTAGGTAGATAGATAGATGATAGCTGTCATATCGATTTCAAGTATGGCCATCAAATGACGTCTCTGCAAAGAACTTCTCAACTATGCCAAAAACGGATGTGACTTTTTAAACCAACCAGGGATTTAAAATTTCCTGCGTAAAATTGACACACAGGGGAATTCTTGGTATTGGCATCTTGCATTAAAAATATTTTAGCTATCCTGTTGACTTGCATTCCTTTCCACAATCATGACAGGTATTTTATAGTTCACCTGTTGTCTGTTTTCACGGCTTCCTAGATAGCTTTCCATACCGACTTTGTTGCTGATGACCCTTCTAAAGATATGGCAAGTTAGTCCTTGGTAGTGACATTTGGGAGCAGGATGTTCCAACTTATGTCCTTTCGGGTTATTTCTTCGCAGTTTTCATTTTTAATGCAAGATTCCTCGAATGCAACGTTTTTTGTTTCAGCAAAGAATCATGGTCACTCGCCTGAGTCTCCCAGACATCAACTGGTATATCTGAAGTTCGGATAAGATATTCATACGATCTTTGTATTTATGTTAGGCCTTCGTGGAAGACGTTTTCCATAACCAAGCTGTCCATTGAAAATCTCTCGATAGACTCATACATACGAACTGACAGATAGATAGATAGATAGATAGATAGATAGATGTGAATTGACAGGAGGAGATGGATAGACTTGTCATCACAGTTAATAATTGAACAATCGTTGCGTCAAAAGTCATGTGAAAAATTCCATCAAAAAACAAATATAATTAATAAATTCTATTCATGTCATACTGGCTTTTGCCATTGGGAAATATATAAAATGGAGTAAAAAAAAACATCTAGAGATATGTTCATTCTGAAGAACCCAGATGTTATTGATAAACAGATCAAAATAAAGCCTCAAGAAGGTTTTTTTTTTTAAAGACCATTTTTAGAATGGATCTAGTAGAATACTAATGCAACTTTTGTAGTTTTTAGACAAAACTGTGTGTCTATGGGCATTGAAATACACAAACACATAAATAATATTCGTATTGAAAAAGGTATTGGACCATTCACCACGATCGTTCCATTGATAGATAGATTGATAGATGGATAGAAAGACTGATAGATAGATAGATAGATAGATAGATAGATATGAATGGAATGAAAGAGAAGGAGTAAGAGATGGCCTGTCCCATCGTTTATCATTAATTATAGAAGAAAGAAAAGATGGTTTTTCTTTTCCCTCCGTCTAGACAACGAAAATCATCTTAGACACTTATGCTCCAGGCTGTGAAGTCTTGTATAGACTCAGCAAGAGAAAATTTCCTAAGAAGTAAGTGAATTACGTCTTGTTTCGACTCTGTCGTCTTCGCAAGGGAAAAGTTCCAATATCTTACAACGGCATTACATCATTACCTATACGTTAGCTTTCAAAGATCTAGGTGAAGTGAAAACACACAAAAATTCTCTCTCTCTCTCTCTCTCTCTCTCTCTCTCTCTCTCTCTCTCTCTCTCTTGCTAGCTTCCTCTCTTAAAGCCTTTATCTTGGTATCTCACTCTCATTCGCTCTTTTGGATTTCATTTTGTTTGTAACAATTTTATCTGAATTTCATAACGACTTTTATAGGTTTTGTGTACAAAAATTACTTTTTCTCACATCGGCATCCGACAATTATGCAAACCAATGCGTCTTTCCTTTCATTGGCGACTCTCTTTTGATGAGACAAATTTCTACAACCTTTCACTCATTTTTATAAAAGTAATAGATACTAAGACTCTACTATTTGCCTCAAAACAGTTTTATTGGTGCAATACACTTACTATAGATCTAAAATACATAGACATATACAACGTTTTACTTGTGATTTTCGATGTGACTAGACCATCTCAAAGAATTTGCGACCCCTTTTTTGGTGGTATAAAATTTATTGTGTCCCCTTTCAGAAGAAACACATTTTTTCGCAACCTCCACTGATAAGACTACGTTTTTCATGACACTGTTTAAAAAAAATCTTTTGCTATCCGTCTCTGATTGAACAACGGTTTTTGCAATCCTCTTTTGATGAAGCAAAATCTTTTGCTACCCCTTTTTGATAAAGCAAAATCTTTTGCGACCCCATTTCAAAAGGAAAAATTTTTTGCGATCTCCCATCGATGAGAGACACTTTTTGCAACCTCTCTCATCTTTATGAAAGCAATAGGTACTATGACAATAAATTGTGTCCCAAAATCAACACGATTTATGCTCAAACAATGTTAATGATGAAACAAGCTACAAATCTACAAAACTCGAATACTGGTCACCCATCTAGGGAGCCTCGATAGGATACAGAATGGAGTGCATTGTTTAGTTGAGCAATTCACATCTCTACAACCACTTTCCCCTGACGTGATGTAGTAAGCCTGGCACTTCTCTACCGCCATTTTCATGGAAAGTTTTCGGAATAGATCCATCATATGTTTCTACCAGTAACAAATGTCCCGGTCAGTAGACAATTTGTTATCTCCGGTGAATCATATCCACATTTTCTGGCCATTTCAGGTACCCGTTGCAATTTCAATAGCTTTTTCCCTCGAACGGCAGTTTTGTGGAACAAATGTTCCCTAATGTGCTTTCCTGGTGAATTCAATACACATATTTTTTAAATCAAAGATCAATAAATATATTGCAAACCTGAAAGTATACCTAGGGTTGTCTCTAGGCTTCGTATAGGGTGACTGAGAGCAAAAAAAAAAAATACTAGTACGTTAGAGAGCGACTATATCATCCGGATCTTCTGATATATTTCCAGTGGGTAGTTCAAAAGAATATGGTGTATGGTACGAAACTTGCGAATCCATCCGATTAGAAATTTATTATTGAATCGAATGAAATTACTGACAAATATCATAATGTTTTTGCTCACTATCTCTCCCATTTTCCTTGGATGTATATTGCAATCAGTATCTTCAATGAACTTTTTACAGAATTCCTTATTTCGTCATATTTTGCCTCATGTTACAATTGGTGTCCTTTTTGAGGTACAGTACTGCTTAGTCCAGGGATCGAACACAGATTTTCCAGGAAAACGATATGCACAATATATCCAGAAAGTATTTAGCCATGCTGAATCTCTCTAGAACTCATTGCAGAACCTTGATGTAACTTGGCAACCAACCAGAAGACGCCTTATTCTACATGAATGAATAGGAACTCTCCCGTATGGTTACTCAGCCGACGGTGAGACGCCATTGAGTGAGTTTGTGGACTGTGTGACCATCGCATTCAATCTAACTCAATCTGAGCTTGTCGGCAAAACATTCCATCAACCAGGTTCGTCCCCATCAACAGTCTGGATTTGTCTCCCTTTGACAGAGGGATATCGATCGTAGACACAATTAAGGAGCAAGATGACTTATATCTCTAGGGTATTACTTTGGAAAGGGACTAATATGAAATTAACCTAGGTAGGTTATTTCTTAGTTAATAATAAATGACTGAATACTTTTTTGGCGACCTTACGTTGTCTTCAAAAATAACTTGGAATTATTGGCAAGTTTCCTAATGACTACATCGAACTGTGGTATAATTGCTGACTGTTCTTCTTTTAATCAATATAATAGACATTCCTGGTTAGTCATTCAAAAGAAACTAAGTCTTTCGGTAGTACGATGTAGAGCTCTGGCCGATTGGGGTTTTGCCACATGAGACCTGGTACTGCTCTGTGTGGTCAACTCCAAGGGGATCAAGATTCATCCTGAGACCTCAAGACCAGCAATTTTATACCCTTGTGACAAAAGATGCGAAGACTAAAGAAATTTTGAGTCATCCAACCCATATTTTACGAGTGTGGTATCCCCATAGTAAAACCAACCTTGTTTCACACTCTGTTCTTGTGGGGGTTCGGACAAATTGGATAATATTTTGGGGATGATTAATTGAAATTTTTAAAGAGTGATCAATGGGTTATAATTTTCTGACTGTTCTCTTTTAGTTCAATAAAATTGACTGCATATTTCCGTTGAATGACTTCGAATCAAAATTGCCTCCATCGATACAGGATGTCATTTTAGTTTTTAAAAATGAGAGTAAATAGACTTCTGTTATTGCAGAATCCTTGAAGAGTGCCTTCATAAAGTATTTGCTTCTTTAACGGATTGATTGAAAGTTCGACGTCCAAATTTTTAAAAATGTTACGGCTTTTAAATCAGAAATTATAAGCAGCAGATTATTTACTTTTTGGTTTGTTCGGAAAAAGTTATCATCTCCCAAAATGATCTTGCAAGAATAAACTCTGATAATGAACTGTGTGATTCTCATGGTTCTCTCGTAGTAACTCTGGACTCTTCCTCTGAGTGGAAAAGAATTCATGTAGAAAATACTTCCCACTTATCATTTCAACAATACTTTATTCCCCGTGAACAATTTTTTTCCAAGAAAATCCATCTGCTATTTTTTTCTTTTCCACTGCTACAAAACTTCTGTTTATAGATGATAAAAAAATGGTTCGTGATGTATGTTGTATAGCAAGGATCAGCATCCTATTTACCTGAAACCCTTCCGGGATCAGGATGAGACATAAGATCAATTCAACGTGATGAAGCTCAAAGGCAACATCCTAAATATTCTCTTTAGTCTTCGCGAATTTTGGTGCGAGGAGATAAGAACACTTGGTCAGAGGGCTAACCCTGGTCTCACCGGTCCTGACGGACACAGAGCAATGCGTCAGTATGATCTGAAATTATCTACAAAATGTAAATTTGGTTAACTAGCAAGATAAGGTCGTGAATTCAATCCTCACTGGATCACTTTCTATTGATGGTCTGATAAAAAGAAACTTCTATGTTAATAAATGATATGAAAAGAATGGACCCGGACTTATATCACGTCACGTCCGATCATGCTCGTCCGTGCGGGTTCGATCCTAATCGGATCATTCAGTATGGGTGGCTTGACACTAATTCCTTAATATATACTTATATAATGGGCAGTCTGACATTTCTTCATCTGTTCCTAACACTGGACTATTCCACTCAGGGAAAGAATTTCTTCTGATAATTTGAGACTATGGACTCTTCAACTAGAATATTCGCTAAATTTTTTCTTGAAAAAAAAAACTGTTTCGTAGAAATCCAAATATATCGGGGGGGGGGGGGGTCGGGTAAAACTAATGTAGAAATGAACGTGCTATTTGATAATATATGTCGGTAAATAGTACTGTTAATACCGGTGCCGATACAACGAAAGATTACTGTATAATAAGACGTTTTCAAGACACTGTTTCCACGCACAAAACTTGACTGTACTCATTCGATCGTTAATTTACCCATGCTGTCGAAAATGTCGACATATTTTTCTTATAGGTATATACACATTGCATTGATTTTATATCCGTGGATAACAGATATTTGCATTGCAGTGATCGTGGGAAATAGCCTTCTATACACATTGCATTTTATATACGTGGATAATGGAGATTTGCATTGTAAGGATATTGGAGAATAGCTTTCCATACACAATGCATTTTATATACATTATATTTACATTGCAGTGTGCTTAGAGAATAACCTTCTATAAACATTGCATTTTGTATATTTGGATGATAGAGATTTGCACTGCAGCGAGATTGGAGAAAAGCTTTCTATACATGTTCCATTTTATATACGTGGAAAGCAGAGATTCATATTATAGAGGGCTTAGAAAATGGTGCTCTGCTGACAATAAAAAAATTTTTTCAATATTCTTTTTGTTTGTTTTTATTATTTTTTATTGTTCTTTAAATTCAGTATTTTTATCATGTCATCAGAACATAAAAGAAATTCTGTTTTACTGTCATTTACAGGAATGGAATTTTATTTTACTACGTCATTACGTTCCTTAGCGTAACAGCAGACATTTGCACATTTTTGGTTATCATGTGAGGATTATTTCCTCGAAAAACAAACATTGCTTTGAATTGCGTAGTTTTGTTTGCAATAAGAATAAATTCTTATGCGGGTTAAGATGAGATATAAGTACATTGTTGATTTATATCAATAGAGAAAACGATACACATATTTGAATATTTCCAACAAGCTGTAATCATTGAAAATACCTTCGGCATAGTTCTACTCAAGATTAGACTCAGAGACGCTTGCATCTGCCTACGCCATAGTCACTAAAACTAGATGTAAATAATATTACCAGTAGTTACTATGCTGGAAAGGTGACTGTGAAAACTGTAAAGATTCATGATCCTGCCTCGAAAATCGACCAATATTTCCTTACCCATATTCTCATCATCATCATCATCAGTCTTTTAGCGTCCGTCGTTGGACATAGACCTTCCCCAAGATTTGCCACACTTCTCTATCATGGGCGTCACGGAGCCAGTACTTCCTGAACTTGTCTAGTTCATCTCTCCATCTAATATTTTGCCGGCCTCGGTTGCGCATATGGTCTCGGGGAATCCATGTTGTGAGTCGTGATGTCCATTGATTGTCAGCCATTCTTGCAACATGGCCAGCCCACCGCCATTTGAGATTTTTTATGGATTTTATGATGTCTCTAACTATTGTCTTTTCCCGGATGTGTTGTGCTGTTTTGTGGTCTCTCCATATGAGGCCCAGCATTATTCTTTCATGTGCACGTTGCATGGTTCTCAGCTTACGGGTCTGTTTCTTGGTTAAGTTCCATGTTTCAGCTCCATAAGTGACTATTGGGAGGATGCATTGGTTATACACCATTCTCTTTAGGATTAATGGGATTTTATTATTTTTGAAGGTTGGGCTAGCTCTGCCAAAGGCTTGCCATCCTAGTGTGATTATTCGCTTAATTTCTTCTTCTTTTGAGGGTCTCATGGAGATTCGTTGCCCTAGGTAGATGTAGTGGTCTACTTTCTCGAGTTCTGTGTCCTCGATTTCGATCTTAGTGTTCTTATCTCCAATGTGGTTGTTGCACATGATCTTCGTCTTGCTGAAGTTCATGTGCAGGCCGACTTTCTTGCTCTCCTCATTTAGTTCATCTATCATTAGTTGGAGGTCGTGTAGGTTCTCTGCGAAAAGAGCTATGTCGTCTGCGAATCTGAGGTTGCTCAGATGCTCGCCGTCTATTTTAATTCCTTTACTCTCCCAGTCTAGCCTTCTGAAGATCATCTCGAGGCAGGCTGTGAAGAGTTTAGGTGAGCTGGTATCACCTTGTCTTACTCCTTTCTGGAGCTGGAAGGGGTCCGAGTCTTTATGTAGCCTGATAAATGAGCTGCCGTGATTGTATATATGTTTCAACACTTCAACATATACTGGATCTACACCTTGCCGACTGATGGCCTCCATGACCTTAGGGATTTCTACTGAGTCGGACGCCTTTTTGAAGTCGATAAATGCTACGGCCGACAAAATATCATTTGAATTCATTGCAAACTGTTGGATACATTGTGTCGACAGACAGATGGACATGAGTGGATACATATGCCTCTTCCAACTTCGTTGGCAAAGGGTAAATAGGCAGAGTTGGAACAGCCAAAAACAGAAAGCTTATCACAGACTGAAAACACTGATTGTCATTTTGACGGCCCGGTTTACATGGTCTCAGATTTCTTAAGAGGTCTACCTACGTGTAGACGTCAGTAATTTTCTGCGTCTATCTGGGAGATGGAAGTTTGTAAAAAAAATCACCACCGTTTAGGATTGATGACTTTTAAATAAATAATCAATCTCAATTGCAATCAAGAGAAAAATATGAATCGGTACAACAGGGAATATCAAAACACTCCTATATTCATATAATATTGTACATTATATCCATCCATATCTCTCGGTCTCTCACTTTTGCATGTCCCTTCTCTCTCTTTTTCTCTCCTACTCTCTTACTCTCACTGTCTCTCTATCTCTCTTTCTTTGCGTGTGTTTGTGTATGTGTACAAGATTATATGATGCATTTAGTAAATATACGTACCTGTGAAATGTGTGTGTGTCAAATCAATACCCCCCACAACCTAAGTTTTATTAAAAGTAACTGAACAAGTTACAGTGAAGTTGAAACAGGGCACGTACTTTTGGACTTATATCGTATGGAGGGATGAATTCAGTTTTGTTTACATTTTAGATTTTAATGAAGCAAGGGAATTTGACCCTTACACAGCCAAGCTTTTTTTTCCCCATTTTTATTCTATCTAATTGTATAGCTTCACAATGTATTTTCCTTTTTTTGCCCTCCCCCGGGGCTAACGATTTGATCTTATCTTCTCCTGACTGATTATATATATATATATATATATATATATATATATATATATATATATATATATATATATGTGTGTGTGTGTGTGTGTGTGTGTGTGTGTGTGTGTGTGTGTGTGTGCATCATTTATTCATATATGTATGAGCTGTATTTTTATGTGTGTATCTGTGTGTGGAGGTGTGGCAGCCAGAACGGTTCAGACCGTAGACAATTGAGTCGATGATTCAAATTCGACCGAGTCTATTTACGTCTACTTCACTATGATGCCCTTGGGAAAGGTATGAATTATAAGATATACATAAATAAAATAGCAGGGCAGGATAGGCTCTGTATAGTTTTAAGAAGCAACAAATCTTTGGAAAGTACAGCACTTAATTCAAAACCACCTTCATAGTTCGTAGTTAGACATTGATGTGCGCTTATAAAGTTATGACCCCTAATGGCTTATGTTGGCCATACAACTACCAACTTATCTAAACGCCTGACTCGCCATATCTTGATCAAAGTGCCATGATAACATACAAATACACATATGCTTTTTTACCATGCTCGTCAATAACACTCATATATCATGAAAATGAATTGGAAAAAAGATTTATGATCTTGGAAGTGTTAGTTATTAAAAAGAGTATTCCAACTCAATAAAAATCTTCTCCAAGTCCAGGGTTTTTTAATGTTCTATGCAAGTTGCTTGCCTCTCACCACGTCATATCAACACACCAATGTCTACGCCAAATCTACCAAGGTTAATATAATCGTGGAATTTTCAAGAACAAAAAAATCCCACTAGTCTTGAAAGGAAGGGTATACAGCCATTTTCTCCTACTGATGGTCACATATGGAGCTGAAACATGGAATCTAACCAGAAGATTGACCCTCAAACTGAGAACCATGCGACGTGCACATGAGACAAACATGACAAGGCTCACATAGGGATATCAAGACAACAAAGTATTTCAGAAAAATAGACAGGAGCCCGAGACATCACAGAAACTAATAGAAAAACACAAATGGCAATGGGCTGGTCACGTTGCAAGAATGGCAGATAACTGTTGGACATCATGACTCACAATTTAAATCTCCAGAGATCAGGTGCGAAGATGTTGCCGATAGAAAGTGAGATGACATGACGAGCTAGACAAATTTAGAAAGTACTTGCTCAGCAATGCCCTTGATAGAGAGGTCTGGCGAATCTTTTCGATGGTCTATGTTCAACGACGGACACTAACAGACTGATGATCATCATCATCATCATCATCATCATCATCATGATCGTCATCATGATCATCATCATGATCGTCATCATGATTGTCACCATGATCATGATGATGATCATGACGACGATTTCTCTGTGGATCCAAGCATAAGTTCTCTTGTGCAACAACAACGAAGATTTAATTTTTTTTTTAAATAACACAGTTTTCCTTGTCCGTTGTTTCCAACAAACGTAAAGGGAAAGATTGGTGTCCAGTGTACACCAGCTTATCTGCCTCGTGAGGGGTTACCTGCGCTTGTATGCGAATATGCATTTTACGCCTTGCATTTAAATGTATACATATGTATGTGTGCTTGTATACCTGAGTACACGAAGAAATGTAAGTATGGTTGCGGTTTATATATATATATATATATATATATATATGTGTGTGTGTGTTTGTGTGTGTGTGTGTGTGTGTGTGTGCTCAAACGACTGCACCTCATTAAAAACAAATACCTCTCTCAATCTTGTGAGAACGGTCACTACCATACTAGGATATATGAGGACTATTTCTTTAAATATATATATATATATATATATATATAAAGAGAGAGAGAGAGATGTGAGTATCTTTACGTGAATGTATGTACCTCCACCCTCCATAGTCTGAAGGACACTGGAGGAGCTTGCACAAGCCACTCCCAAAATTTAAGGACTTCATACGCTGGCCATACCACCTATACAGCTATGAACACTTTTTACTAAATATTCAAATCATCAGATACAAAATAATCCTAAGCAGAGTTGACATTTCGTATTTTTTTATTTATTTATCTCTTACATTTATTGGACCAAGTAGTTTTGTTTGTTTTTTGTTTTTTGTTTTTTCTTTCGATGAGGCCAGTTTGACCAAGGCTAACCAAGGGTTAGCTTCGTATGGTCCACCGATGTGGCACGAATAAGAGCTAGATCCAAGCTCGGAAGTTTGACAGAACTATACCTCCCCAGACTGATTCAAACTAGTACTAGGAGTTTTCCACATCTTTGCAGGTGAATTCTGACTATAAGGCTGACGTGGTCATGGACAGTCCGCAGTTTGTAGATGTTGAGCTGACAATAAAGTTCATCCGTCTTTTGGAGGAGGATCAGGAGAGTACGACTATCAACTGCTTTAAGCACAAAACCCCCACAGAGTTCAGATCTTCATTATTAGGCACCGATACACCGGATAGAATTGCTACTCGCAACTTTAAACGGAGATCCCAGATAATCCAACATACCTGATTGGCACTGACTATAGAGGTGTGCTTCCCTGACAATATAGAAGCCTCTAGTCTTACCCATCGGAAGTGCTTATTAAGTTACAACTTAGTATAAGTCCAGACTTCCTTTTTCTTCAAACACCATCTCCTGTTTACCTTATATTTAATAGTTTCAAACACAGCAAATAAAGTTTGCTTGTGAAACAAAAAACTTGAGAAATTATTTATATTACCAGTGATATCAATTGCAAAGAATACAATTTCAAAAATTGAGAAAAAATTTTAAAGCGGTACTTATCAGACGTGTTGCTGACAATAAGGTGTTGGAAATGACACTTCACTTTTTTCATCCTGCAGACCCTTCATCTTATCTGTTTTGTCTTTTGATGTCAATTATTTAGTTCAGGAGGAGTTGCTCACTTTTGGTTAATGTATTCATTTTTATATATCGTTCTGGCTGTCTGTCTTTTTCAAGGAATTGCGGTAGATCTCCTCTATTTCTGAAGAAATAGGAGCCCCTAATTTTCTCTCCATAGTTTCAAATATGGAAAACACAGTTCCCTTGCGAAACAATAAATCTGGGAAATTAGTTGTAATACCAGCGATACCATTTGCAAATAATACCATTTATAAATTTTTTCACGTGTATTTGCCATGATTTATTGGTAAACCTTTCTGTATCATCTCTCCATCTAGTGTTTGGCCTTTCCCTACTGTTTTCATTGTCCCACAGACACCAGTCGATTAACCTTTTGCTCCATATGCTGTCTTTTCTTCTTGCTATGTTCCCTGCCCATCTACATTTACGTAGCTCAATTTTACGATATCCATCATCCTGGTCCTTTGTAGGGCCAATGTTAATCTTTTTCTCTTGCTTATATTTATTGCTAACATTGGTCTCTCTCTCTCTCTCTCTCTCTCTCTCTCTCTCTCTCTCTCTCTCTCTCTCTCTCTCTCTCTCTCTCTCTCTCTCTCTGCGTGATACTGAGTTGATTTTCTAGTGGTTTTGTTTGTTTCCAGGTTTATACATATATACATACATATATAATTTGGAGAAAGATTGATATACCAGACTCAGAAATTAAACGACAACGACATGTAGAGATTGTTATATAATAATCATTAATAAGATACAAAAAGAGAGAGAAGGGAGTAATAGAGAGGGAGGTGTGGTGTAACAGAGAGGGAGGTGAGGGTGTAACAGAGAGTGAGTGATTGATAGAAAGCAACATATATATATTGAGGAATGGATCGATAGATGGATAAACAGAAAGAATGAAAGACCTTTTAGTCCAAGCCAACTTTATGCACTTTCCTGGTCTTTGATGGTTTTTTTCAATTGAATGCACCCTTTGTTCTTTTCGGTCATTGTTGTTCAGAATGTTTCAGGGAAACATTATAAATCTTTAACACACTCAGACAACCATTCCAGTCTGCTGACTTATCACTCATTAAATACGCATTCAAAGAGTCGTACATACACGGATACTCACTAACACATGCTTATATGTGGATGTATATACACTTATATATATATATATATATATATATATATATATATATATATATATATATATATATATATATATATGAAGACAAGCCCATACATGCTGAAACCTAGGCACACAAAACCATAAAGATGTACACAGTCGTGTTTTCCAAGAAGCACCAACATGTCCGTATAAGCGTGGTCACAAGTATACCTACATATAATAGCAGTTTTGAAATGTTTGTTGTAATTGTTGTTGTTGTTGATGATCATGGCTATGTATGTACATAAGTATTCATGTATGTATTCATGTATGTATAATATCATGGATAAGTGTTAAGAGTCACTCAAACTCACGCATTAGCGCATACCCATGTACACACGCACACACGAGTATTTGCATTTCAAAGAAAGACTAACATATTTGAAAGCAGTCGTGCATGCATTAATATATGTCTACAAGTACTGGTCTACACGATTGCGTCGATTGGTGTCGTCGTATAGCGTTGGATAACAGTTCTCGTACGATCACTGAGGTTAAGCAACGTTGAATCTGTTAAGTAACTAGATGAGTAACCTTTTTTGGAATGCAACATGAATTAATTGGTCGATGATCATGTTAAGAGCCTCCTTTGACCATTATGTTAATCCTGATAAGGACACCGATCTCAGCACTTCACCTAATAAGGCAAACACAAAAACCCATATATATGTGTGTGTATATATATATATATGGGGGGTGTAAAGAGAGAGGGGCAGCTGTTAATTGCTATCATGGTTGATGCTACCAAACAGTTAGTGTTATGAAAACGAGTCCGTCCCAACCACTTTATTGAGAGAGCAATGGCATAACAATAACAATGTGCAGGCATTTGTGCGTTTGTTTCTAATAACTATTTTATGCTAATCCCTGAGCAGGTAAATTAATTATGGAAGAGTGGTTAGTCCGATCGACCATTCCGTCCGCCATCGTGGCGCCTAATTGTCCCTAATTGATCACAATAAGCGGCGTCCTCAGCACACACAAATTTAGAAAATAATGCAAAATATGCAGAAAAGAAAAAAAAGGGTCCCATTTGCCTTGTATTCTACGCGTGTTAACACTTCTGCGATAAACATTAAATCTATTCCCCATTTAGTGGGACTAGTGTGACTATAAATAATATCAAACGATGTTTTAATATATAATCGAATTACCGTAAACAACAAAGGAGAAAAAGTAGCTGCGATTTATTGAAGCGCACAAGAGACATACCTGCATAGAGTGATGATGTTGATCGATAATTTTGACGCAGAACCAGTCTTTGGAAACTGGAGGTGTAGAAAGAGCTTTGGCTCACACAGTTGACCTAGAAATTGCAAACTAATTGTTTTTCTACGTAAACTACAGGTGTTTCAAAAAAGGATGCAACTGTCTCTTAGGAACTTCTACTTCATTATCCCGATAGACAACTATGGAGCTGAAACATGGAACCTAACCAAGAGACTGACCCGAAAACTGAGAACCATGCAATGTGCACATGGAAGAATAGGGTTCAACCTCAAATGGGGATATCACAAGATTTCACAGTATATCAGGTAGAAAACAAAAGTTCGAGACATCACAAGATTTACCAGAAAAATCGATGGGCTGGTCAAGTTGCAAGAATAGCAGACAACTGATGGACATCACAAATCACAACATGGATCCCCTGAGATCACATGCAAAACTGGGGCTGGAAGATTATATGATGGAGAGACGAACAAGACACCTTCAAAAAGTATTGGCTCCACGATACCCACGGTAGAGAGGTGTGGTGAATCTTGGGGAAGATCTATGTCCAACGACGGACGATAAAAGACTAATGATGATGATGAAATCATCATCATCATTTTGTTGAACATCGTTGGATATAGACCTTGTCAAATCTCTCTATCATGGACATTGCGTAGCCAGTACTTTTTGAACTAGTTCGTCATGCCATCTCATTTACTGTCAACCTCAGTTTTGCATATGATCTTTAGGGATCCATGTTGAGTCACGGGTCAACAATTATATGACATTCTTACAATTTATATTTCAACTTTTTTTTAATCTAACAACTATTCTTAAAGCCATAAACGACAAAAAATATTATAAAAAGAGGCTTATCATTCATCCATCCTAACTCTACAAATGAATAGATGCTCGAATTGGGATTGGGATTTCAATCGCTAGATGCTGTTGTCTCTAAGTTAGGTATTGCTACGTGACTAATACTGTAGCATAAATTTCACATTCCCATGGATTCTACCCTCTCATCCTTAGGGATATGCCCTTCATGATACACCGTCTCCCATAAGGCCAGGCTAGTGCGTAGTTGATTAACTATCACTGGCAAAGGATATGAAATCGCTGAACCGAGTTCAAATTCACATCGAACTAGTTTGTGTTCACTCTGCATTAATCCTCTTGGCGAAGTCATTGACCCGTCCCTGCCAATAGATCAACTCATGGAACAATCTCTTCCGTTGGCCCCAAGTAACTCAACAGAGCATGTCCAATATTTTTGAAGGGAATATGATCATTGCCAAGTAATTTCCTTTGCCCTGAAAAAAGCCATCAAGTACGTAGTATGGTCTCATGACTATCTATTAAGCCAAGTGATATTCCCTTTACTTAAATTGTAGAAGAATCTGGGAGTTCATGCAAAATCATATAATTCTGTTTGAGTGTGTATTTGTTTGACCGATAATATTCCTTTAAATTCAATCCTGGATAAGAGTTCGTAAAGGATTTTTGTTGTTTATACGGTTTACCAAAAAGAACCGAATTTTCTTTCATTATCCTTCCACTCTCTTCCGCTGCATATGCAAATGAGATGAACGAAACAAAAAGAGAATATAATTCCAAAACTGACGGTTTATCGGATGAGTCATTAGATATTGCCGTTAGAATGAGTGCCATGAAAGATAGTGTTTATTGTACAATGTATGAATAAAGTCTTTGAAGACTGTTACCACGCAGAAAACTTGACAATACTTATTCATTTATTATTGATTAAACAAAGTCTGTTCGGAAGTCAGTGAGTCTCATATGCAATTAAAGATAAATGTGTTTCAGAAGGAGAATCATTCTCCCAGGCAACAAAAACAGCTGTCAGTTCAGGGATGTGACAAATAAAATTGCCAGAATAAATCAAGAGGACCGAGTTCGAATCAGGGTTGCCAGTTAACTCTCGCGACACAAAACCAAATTGGTTTGCTTTTGGGACCAAATCAAGTAACTTCAGTACCTGAATAATCATATGACTTCAAGCTGGGGTTGCGAGAAGTATCGATTCAAGTGCATATTATTCAAATCTATTGTTTCTGTATGTATATATATATATATATATATATATATATATATCGATTCAAGTGCATATTATTAAAATCTATTGTTCCTATATATATATATATATATATATATATATATATATATATATATATCATGTGTGTGTGTGTGTATGTGTGTGTGTGAAAAGGATTGTCATCTTTTAGTGAAGATTTTTCTTGCTTCAGTTGTGTTTACGGGGCAAAATTTGTTCAGCACCAGATTTTCAAGGAGAATGTTAGTAAAGTTCTTTTATTACAGAATCCCAGACAAATCTCGACACTGTATCACAACAAAGCATTATTTCCTACTTTTAGCAAATTTTTAATTCGTTTTTTTTCTTCATAAATGAAGCGTTACTACCAACCACCAAAATTCTCATGGTTTTAAAGTAGAACCAAGATTTTCCCCATATCGTATCAATGGCGTCGGTGTTTCCCAAATAAGTACTTGTCACATCTCATTCAATACATATAGTGAACCATAAACAAGGTATCAAGGTTCCAAAATGAGTACTTGTTACATTTAGTTCAATACACAATTACTGAGCCATGCACAAGAGCAATTGTCTGATGTGTAAGGAAAACGAGGTAGAATAATAAGTTTTATACTATCCGGAATATATCGGCACAATGAGAAAATGTCTGCTCAATGGAGTCTTTGTGTTGACGGAATGGGCAATGGGCCAAATCGGTTTTCTTTTATATGGAAGCCTGCAAATAATATATGATATAACCAGATAGCAAACAAAGT
The DNA here is from genome assembly GCA_963457665.1 of Thysanoteuthis rhombus. NCBI lineage: Eukaryota > Metazoa > Mollusca > Cephalopoda > Oegopsida > Thysanoteuthidae > Thysanoteuthis > Thysanoteuthis major. The sequence goes on from OY735207.1 coordinate 3,915,073, forward strand.
ACTGAGTAAAGCTAAAAGACAAAAAAAAAAGCTAAACTACTTTTTCAAGAGAAATAATGAATTATCACCAACTATGTATGCTGTGTTTGGGAGGTGATCAAAAAATCAGAATAAAGGGCAATCAATGAATGTGTTACTCCTGTAAGCTTTTCGTGGATCACTAAAAAGTCCTGAATTTCATACAAGCTTGCATAATCCAGGGATAGCATAAAATTATATTCTAAATTGATCCCCCATTGGAATTCCAATCATGAGCAAATTTGGAAAAAGAGGGATGAAACGATTTCAGTAATGAGTAAATGTTTGGATTTTCTACCTTGTAGCTCTATTTGTGCAACCTGTACGCGTGATACATACAGAGCCATCCAGCCAGACCAATGCAAAATTGAAGAAATCTATTTTGACCTTTTTGGTGACTATTCTTTGTTGATGTTGTTTAATTAAAACAGAGAAACACCGGTTGATTAGGGCACAAAGCAAGATGGAAGAATAACCGATGACCCAAAAGGGTTTCTCGAACGGTACCCAAGGGATGGAAAACACAGAAAAATACCGCACAGAAGATCAGACGGAAAGGCCTGCCATGATAAGATGAGAGAAATGGCAGATATTAGCATAGTCACGGTCGGCGTGGAAAAAGCTTCATCCAGCAGAGAAACTGGGGTGATCGACAATGTTGACAGTGGTAATGATATATGTATATATATGTGTGTGTGTGTGTGTGTGTGTGTGTGTGTGTGCGTGTGTGTGTGTGGATGTGTGTATGGGGGGTGCAGATATATCAGGTTGAATATATATGTATGATTTTCAGTTTGATGTCTTGGAAAATTGGGGAAAAAATTGAATTATTTATAGGAAAAAGACAGGTGTTACATCTTGAAGACTTCATTAGCAAATGGACATGTTCTGATGCATTTCAATGGTTGACAGTAACCTTTTTCATTGAACTCACAACAGTTGAAGAGAACGCTAAATGCTATTCAATTGGAGTGGGGATATTTCTGTGTTGTGGTTTGTTAAGTTGGGGTGGGAGAGATGGTATTCATATCTGCTTAGATAAGGGTAGGATCGGTCTAAAATAAGGAGGGGGTCAGGATTAAAATGATCAATTCCCAGCAAATTTGTTTGGCTGTGATTTGTATTTTTTACGCTATTTTATATGTAAATCAATGCATTTGAAAGGCTTGCTAACTTGATACCATTGGTCCATACCTCTAGGTTATTGCATTGCATTATGATCTAGGGACTGCCTCGATACATCTATGACTCGAGGAATCATGTGTATATTTTTATAAGATTGGCTTTCTATGAGTTGAAAATATGCTTATGTGAGTTTCAATGTTCGGTATTTGTTTTTTCATCCAATATCAGGGCTCTTGTGTGTTCATATTTTTCTCTTTGTGTCGATCACATTGCAGTCTTTGCACGGTATTGCATAAGTGCCAGCGTTGGGTGGTGGTGGTGTGGTTTGTTTACCTAATCTCTGATGGTTATTGGAGTGTTGGTGGCAATATATATATATATATATATATATATATATATATATATATACATATATATATATATATATATATATATATGTGTGTGTGTGTGTGTGTGTGTAAAATACCAAACTGCATTTAGTATGAAATAAGCTATACATAAAAATCATGGCTGATTGAGAGGTGGTGTTTGATCAATGCCGCCCGGGAGCCATGTTAATATAAATGTTTTGTTTTTAAATCCCCAAACTTGTTGCATGGTTAATAATTGATGATCCCAACAAAATAAATTCACACATAGTACCATAATATCAGATTCCGTGTAAATCATTAAAAAAAACATTGAAGAAAACTGCATGAATTACAATAACAGGTATAACAATTGAGTGAAATGACAAAAGATTTTTTCTTCAAAAATGGAAAGCTAGACTACGTATATATATAAAGGTATCACCCGGGAAGTTTGCATAGTGTTTGTGCTGGCAAACTTGGAAATCGGCCAATCGGGAGTTTTTGTATGAAAACCCGGAAATAGGGTATGATATCACCTTACAGTAAACATAGCATAGGAATTCAGGAAGACGGGATACTGTTTACCAGATGCAAATGATTCATTCCTAATAGAGAGAAAACGGGATGTTGTACAATAAGGAATAATGTGGTCTTATGGGGTTTAAAGTCCAGTATATCCCTTGAGCGTAATAAAAAGAATATAAAAATGTCCATCCTCACTTGATAGCAACTGACCACATGAACGAATTAAGAAATGAACGCCTAACGGCACTCGAACCCACGTTCACCCAAAGGCAGTTTTGAGCTTAGAGAGATGTTGAGACTGCATCTCTATGGAAGTGGGCTCGAGTCTTGCACTGCCATAAAAAAAAAATTATCATTGATTTACGTTGCTGGCTGTTCGATTTAATACTTAATTTAGATGCTGAAAGGAATACGTATCGTAATATTGAGTTTCCACAATAATCATATACATACATCTAATAGTGTATATCAATCTGAAATATCAATCCAAAAAAAAGTTACAAGCAAAATATTATATAGGAATATTAAAAACACTATTTAAATTAATAATAGTCAACCACACATATTCGTTGACTAATGACAAATGCAAAAACAATACATTTCTATCCACATATTACTGGAAACATGCAACAACCTGACGCCAACAAACACACATACCAGAATATTGAAACCAAATGCTACCTATACCTAATGGAGAAATTAGAAATTCTTACCTTCATTAAAAAAAAAACAGACTAAGTAAATAGAAAAAGAGAACATACCACAACGAGCTGATTGATTAACAACACATTGATGAAAAAAGTGTCTAAAACATCCGAAGAAATTTTAAACAAACCGACATGAATTCAATTTCCCAATGGAAAATGAAGTACAAACAGTGACCCACAGCTAAACAAAAAAAAGAGAAGGAGGAAAAAGTATATAAATAGGACAATTGGGAGATTTTCCACCCCAAAAATTGACACATCCCCAAATTACATCCTAAATAGGGATTCAAATAAATCGAACCGATCGCTTGGAAAAGCCCAAACAGTGAAGATACATAAACATCTTTGGTTACTGAACACTATTTCATCATATTTCAAGTTCTACTCTATCTTAACCTAATGTTCAATGTATCTAGCACTTTAAGAAATAAACCCATCACGAACCGGACATTGAATTACTGATTTGTACTTTGATATATATATATATATATATGTGTGTGTGTGTGAGTGCGTGTGTGTGTGTGTGTGTGTGTGTATGTGTGTGTGAGTGTGCGACAGAAATGATATCAAAACACAGACATGAAAGTAATTTTCTACTGAAAAAGAAAACATGAAAAAATGGGAAAACCAATGACTGAAAAAAAACCAACAAAGTCAAATTCAACATCCAATCATCTTAAAAAGATAACTGCAATCATGGCGTAATGACGTGGAAAGACCCATGAATTTAAAAGAAACAGAAAAATCAAATACCACTTGCTGCAAAAATTACAAAATGTTTAAAACAAGCTGTTGTGACAATTAAAAGCACACAATATAAAGAAAATATTATTGTTTTTCTCTTCTGTTTTATTTACATTTAGCGCGCTGATATTATGGAAATAATGCTTTTATAGTCAATTTTTTCTTTGTTTAATTGATTTTTCCCTCATTTCACAACATTACGAATATGAAGATCAAGGAAACATGAAATAGACTGTTGCAAAAAACATATAATTGAAAGAAGATTATATATATATGTGTGTGTGTGTATGATGTATGTGTGTGCGTGTGAGTGTGCAAAAGTTATACAAATGTTATCACAAAAGATTTGTTTCATGAATTTGGTTTCAAGTGGAATCGTTTGACAGTGTGGAAAGAAATAGAAAATGAGATAACAAATTGAAAGAAACGTGTAAACCAAATACAATCGTGTCTGTATCACTGCAAGTTTCTGAGGAAAAGATCTTCAGAAACGATCTAGAAGCGTCGAAACATACCCACATGATAATGAATAAATTTAATGTATGACATATGCTATTCTCTTGTCTTCTTCACCTTCCAACTGTCATTTTTTATCAACATATATATATATATATATATATATATATATATATATATATATATATATATATATATATATATATATAAGTAGGTAAATTCCGGAGTAAGGGTTGAATAAATGTAGGAAAAGTGCAAAGAAAGGAGAGCAAAAATTTTACTCATGGTTTTTTTAGGTATATAGGTTATTTAATGAGCCGTAAACGATTTCGTACAAATCTTCAGAAGTTTTTCTTTTACACTTCTCACACACACACACACATATATATATATATATATATATATATATATATATATATATATATATATATATATTACGAAATGGACATATGTTACCCAGCAGAATTCCTGCAGTTGTTTATTCTATTTACATTGTCTTGAGTGAGAGATACATTAACCGTTTCAAATGAATTTCTATGTGACATAACGCAATATACATATATATATATATATATATATATATATATATATTTGTGTGTGTGTGTTTTTGTGTGTGTTTGTGTGTGTGTTTGTGTGTGTGTGTGTGGGTGTGTGTGGGTGTGTGTGGGTGTGCCTGTGTGTGGTTAAAATCAAGACAGAACAGGATTTTTAAGGAAATATGGAGTCAATTGCACACATTTTCCAGACGTTTCGAAGTTCAATTCCATCATCAGCGTTAATTAGTATGTATTCCAAGTGAAAAAAAATATGTTTGGGTCCCTCCGTGCTCCGATGCTCGTACTACTGTGTCACTATGCAATATTAACGTGTAATTCCCGGGTCAAAGAAGGGGTAGGTGATGTATTCGACCTACTCTACTGATGTACGTAGATATTCACTCAAGTTAGACTGGTACAAGGACATGAACATCAAATCTGATACTAGACTATGAATACAAAGGATTAAGTTAACATCAATTGATCTTGCAACTGCCTGTAAGACTAGCTTGAGAGTATTCTACAATAGCTATTCTTAACAATGGGGGAGAGGGGCATACCCCCTGAATGCCTCTCCCAGGTTCCACCCCCTCTGTACAAAACAGGGATACAGAACGAACATATATTCATACATATATAGTCGAGAATAGCTTTTCTAATTAATCCTAATACCTTTGACGACTCTTGTATCCGGAACCTAAACATAAAAGGTGTCTCAGAAGTCTATAAAGGTATTCCCAGGTTAGTGGGTTTAATTTGATCCTGTACCCTTCCAAAATAGAACTGGTTTTATTATAGTTCAATATGTTTCATCTTAGACATATTTACATCAATACTATACAGGAAAACCTTTACCGTACTACATTAAAACCTGTATCAATCAAAACAGCATTATCCAAAGGACTCATATATACTTATATGGTTTAAGCTAACTGACCAAAACCTTTTTAAATCAAACCGCATAAACTGTAATATTTGTGAATTACGTTATTCAGACTTTGTTAAGTTTAAATAAGAATTATGTGACTTCTATGTATGATCCAAGTTCATAAAACTTCAGCTGAGCCAGCAATTGACACAGGCAATTCTGACATCAGTAAACATTTGGAGTTGGATGTCTGCACAACAATCTTAGATTCTTGTCTCAAATTTATAAAGGTCTCTTGATCTCTGTGCACGAACTTTGCGCTTGACGTAGACCCTCAAGAGATCAATAACACTAACCCTTGCCAGACCGTAATTTTACGCATTAGTTCAAACGTAACCGTAAATAATGTGAATAGATATAGAACTTAAATGTCAAAATATTTCTTAGACATTAAACCATGGATTGGTATTAATTTCACTGAGAATAGACAGAAATCTGGAAAGAAATGGGAAAGAGGAAAATGTAAAGTCACTTTTGAGACGCAGAATATTCTCTCTTACATGTAGAGTATTTACGGAGAAACTCGCTTGGACATTGACATAGACGTTTGAGTGTCAAAGATCTCTCAGACATTGAACTATCGATTGATATCAATTTCACAGATATTGGCCAAGGAAAAAGAAAATGAATCATTACTTTTGAGACATTCCGTATTAAGAAAATAGTTTTTAAATTCTAATTTAGTTCATCATCAATTATAAGTCTACTGCTGGATAAAAGTCTTCCTCATCTCCTTACATGACGACAGCGATTGTGATAACCTTTGCCATGTCTCACCGACAAACATTTCTATCTGCATTTACTGTCCTATAAATATAGATCGGTTCGTCTTTTTTCTCCATCTGTTGTCAGCTCTTCTTGCTTAATTTCTTGCCCATCTCCATTTCTGTTACTGAATTATCTATATGATATTATTCTTTCCAATCCTGGCTCATCAATTTAGACCTTTTTCCCTCTCTATTTCATCTCGAGCATTGCTATGTAAATGGCTCTTTGTACGATCTAAGTTGATCATCAGTTCGTTCTTTCCAAAGTTTGTATCCATAAGCCATAGCAAAGATTACACATTGATTGTATAATTTACTCTTTTAGCAGATTGGCAAGGTGTTCTCCAATATATCTCTATTCGTACCAAATGCTTTTCATCCGATCCATATGCATCATTCTCTTTTACTTCCATGGGCATTCTGTAATTATATTACTCGTCTTAGGCATATACATTTGTCAGCCTCTTATAGGGGCTTTGGCCACTAATCTAACTGGATTCATGAAGACTATATGATTGTACATTACCTTTGTAATTGTCCAGTTCATCTTGAAACCTGCTTTTTCACTTTCACTATTTTGATCAGTCGATATGTTCTGAAATTCCCCCGATATTTCAGACATCATAGAAACGCCATTGGAGAATCGCAGGCGGTTTAAATATTCTCTATGTTTATTCCCATTCCCTCCCAGCCAGTTTCAAGAAAGACGATTTCAAGGCTCACTGTAATTATTTTTTGTGATATTGTATCTCTTTGCCCTTTTCCTTTTATTAGTGAATCGTTATAGCTCAACAAATCGCTCAATAAATTATCCAAATGGGTTACAGATTTTCCTCCTTTTGCTCCTTTGTGTGGGATCTCCGGTCATTCCAGGTGACATTTCTGTGACTATAATCATATAGATGTATATGAGTTCACTGCTAAATACCATCTAAAAAGTTCGTTTTTTGTTTGTTCGTTTTTTTCGGGGGATTTCTTCCTGAGAAAACGATGCCCAAATTTTGTGCAGGTCTATTTTTTAGATAATTTTGCTTGGTAGGTTTTTAGACGATTAGTTTATATACTCACGCGGGCGACAATGATTCATTTATCCGAGTTACAGAATTTTTTTTTTTTTGCATTTTTGTGCAGTTCAATCATTACAGAGTCATTTTTGCAAAAGTTTTGGATGGGCTTCATTAAAAGCAAAGATGACTATTTTCCAGTGTTCTTCAGATAGGTCACCTCATGGTGATGTAAAATTCTCCCCTGTGAATAGATACACATGAGACAGGTTTGATAATTATAAATAAGTGTTTACATTCATCACGTATGTATTTTTACATTGTATCATTCAGTGCAGATTATGAATTATTCCGCCCAAAAAAAAAGAGACCCAAACTCCCCGGAAATTTGGTTTAAAGACGAAAAATACAAAATACTGTTCCAGGTTCTTTTTGCAGCAAGCCCGAAGAGAGACAGCGTGCACCCTTTCTTTTCTTTCCTACACACCAATCACCTGTACCTCCTGCCACTCCTACCTCAGATAACCTAGCCTAACACAACGCCATCAGAGTTTTGGGAGTCTTGGGATGTTTAAAAATTTCCACATATAAATTAATGATATTCGTTTTCTTGATTAACGGTATCCCAGTTTACGAAAGGTATTCTAGAAGCTGGATAAATGGTTTGGTACTGTACTACTTTTAGTTGACGGTAGCGGCAATAACTTCTTTTGGTGTGAGTGTTTCGAATATTTTATCAGTTCGCAGGAAAGTTTGTACTCAGGAGATTTGTTTGAGCGAGTTTATCATCAATTTGATCTTGACTGCATAATTTATCTACGTCTGTTCGTTTTCATGAAGACCATTATTTTATTTTAATGCTGCAATATCCTCTCAGGAGTTCAAGTGTTACATATTTCATGTCATTCAATTTTAACCCATTCTTTATCACAATCGTGTTATGACTCGGCATGCACATAAAGCTGGCACACGTCTTGGAATCCATTACGACTCCAATTAAGAGAAGAAATGAACAGGTTTGGTTGGTCACTTAGTAGGAAACGTCACCTGACCAACGTCTCTTGGCACCACTTCGTGTTAGGGTGATCAAATTAGGAAAAACTGGAAAATAGGGAGGAAAGGTGATCAATGAGTATATCACTTTTCTAGCCTCTTGTTTGGCAGTGATGATCAAAAAAAGTCTAAATGTTCACAAAACAACCATGAATCATAGCTCAAACTGAATATCAATTTAGCCTCAAATTACACGAGTAATTGACCTCCATTGAGACTTTACCTAGAGAGAATTTTCGAAAGGCAATCAAATTTTTGTCGACATTATGAAGAGTGATTGTTAAAAATTCTATCCATCAACTCCTTTGCGACGGCCTTTACATACCTACATAGATAAACAAGATGGACCAACTTGAAAATTGAAAAAAATCATTGTGACAGTTTTAAAACAAAGGGTCTGTCCGGAAAATATTGAGAAATGTCAATATCCCAAGGACCGGTTGCATGGCCCAAACAAAAATTTAGCAACCAACTGGAGGAGGCTTTAATCCTCGTGCAAGGGCATAAATTGTAGGATTACTCAATCTGAATTGTTATATATAAGGAGTGACAGAACGTCAAATGTTGAATTTACTGGGACTTACTCAGCACAACCCTCATTGAGTAACTTTACTGGAGAATGTCCGCCAATGCACGCGCAGTAAAGTCGTTTCAGATGTGTTGCCAAGTTACATGGAGGCCTGGCAATCAATTCTTGGGATATTCCGAATGACTGGATCCTTTCCAGACCGATCAGGTATAAACTATAAAGTCTTGTTATAACGGCACTCATTCTAACGGCAATATCTAATCACACATGCATTGTAACGGTACATTTCTTTCTGTATTCTTGCAAGACTGTTCTCAATAGATTCATTCATTTTATTCGCAGTCCTGTAATTCATATATGAGACATTACAGTGTAAAGAGATGATAAAGAATCAGTTTCGTCTGTATCTTTTGGTTTCTTATTATCTATGTACCTTATAACGGCAAAATTCGTTAGAATGGTACTTCCATATCCCCAAGGTGCCATATATATATATATATATATATATATATATATATATATATATATATATATATATATACGTCTGTATGAGAGTACAGACACAGAAAACCGAAAAAAGATTTGTGAGATAAGGAAACCGGAAAATGTCTTTAGAAATGACTTAAAGCTAAAATGACAGTCGTCATATATATATATATATATACATACGTACATATATATATATATATATATACATACACATATATATATATATATATATATATATATATGTATGTATATATATATATATATATATATATACATACACACATATATATATATATATATATATATATATATATATATATATATATATGAAATAAGCAAAAAAATTGAAGGACTGTCTTGAGCAATGGACAGAAGCCAAAAAAACAGACACTTGTAACTCACAAATCAAATTAGAGAAAGTTCCCTTTAAAAGATAAGTAAAAAAACACAGACTTGAAAAATCGAGGGATATTAAGAAGAAAGATATCAAAATCGAAAGTGACAGATACAAGGAAGTCTCGATAGTGTGTATTTCCAATTCAGCCCAGCCCCAAATAACGTGTCCGGCGTTCTGTCAGCAAAACGGCTTCCACAAGAAACAGCATCGTCATCAAATCGGCCTAATCGCTAAGGACACGGGGACTTGTATGATTTCCCTTCATGGTAACTGTGACTCTGCTAACCCCTGCCATGCCATACCCCCAGACCTTTCTACTTCTTCTCTGTGTCTTATGCATGGTCTTTTCCTATACTATTTGATATTCCTTGGCTATCGCTTTAATCTGCAAATGGTTTCGACAGGAATCATCTTCATCATCATCCATGTCTAGACCAGGGGCTTGCCTGACCCCTCTCATGACTTTAGGTCCATGATGTTTTTGTTTTTTTGGCTTGTTTAATGTTGGAGATTTTTTTGGTCGAATAGTAGATAATAGAATTCAGTATTTACCGCTATTTCCTGGTGAGAAGTATTTCTTTTAGAGTGGTAGGCCAACCCCTCCTGCATGACACAGAGCCCAATGTGCTCTGAGATTTTACCCAGAGTTTCGATGAGAAGTGATGGCATCATCATCATCATCATCATCATCACCAACCCTTTATGGGTCTCTGCTGGACAAAAACGTGACCGTGCTATATCTCTGACATTTACGGATTTTTTAATCATGATATAGCAAGTTCCAGTGAGGATCAAGTTCAAGACTCGTTCGAATCTATTTCTTTGGTTTGAATAGCCACAACTTTAATGTTTAAGATCTAATCACTTGACAAACTTGGTTATTTAAAACTAGTGTGTCGATGCCGTCAAAATTGACGGGTTTTATCATATAAAAGAATACGTATTGCATTCTATTTATGTGGATGATCAAGAAGATTATGCAATTGAGCCAACAATTCTATGTTATCATAGTTTACATCCCTTTAATAATGATGCTTATTTATTGATATAGGGTGTTCCAAACAGAAAAATAGATATTTCAAAAGAGTGAGAAGATGAGCAAAAGACTAACGACTTTGTTCCTATATGTTGAGTAATAAAAAGACTGTCTGGTTAGTCACTCAATAAAAACCTTTGCGAAACCAATTATCTTGCCTACATGCTGTGTTTAGGATGATCAATTAAAAATGGAAAACGATATGGTCAATGAAGAGGTAACTTTTCTTGCCCGTTGGGTAGATATAACTGACCACCATACGAAGTTGACATTCACCAGATTAGCCAGATCAATTGTAATTTGCTTTGAAGTTGCTTGGATCAGCTCTTCTTGGGAGATCTAATCTGTTGAAAAATGAATGATTTTAAATTGATTATCTTTTTTGAATTCTGCTCTTTGGAATTATCTAAATATTGACGTGTAATATTGAAATTCGCAATACTGAAGCGAAATAACCCAAATACTTCGAAGCCTTACTATCATGTGACGGATGGAAATTTTTTTTACTTGAAAATTATAGCAGACTACTTTACACATGATAAAATTTAACCCCTCCCAAACATTTACCTTCGGAATTTGAAGTGCAGCATAGATTTCGATTCCAGAAAGTTTCACCCATTTCAATTCCTTATATTATATTTCAAAAAATCGTGGGAGCCATCTTACCATCTTATTAGTGTCGGGTGTGTTCCTTCCGTGCCAATCTTGACTTTGCTCACATAAGTCATGTTACTAGCCAATTTCTCATTTGTCCAGCTTATCCCTGCCCTTCTCCAATTGCGTATGCTCTCCCTTGGACACCAATTGACAACCATTTTGTACCATTTGTTATCATTCCTTCTAGGCATGTCCATCTCTACTTTTACAAGTTCTTCTCAATGGTATTCTTATTGTGGTCTGCTCTCGAGAACACCTCGATCGTTTTCAATCTCTTGAAGCAATTACTAATATTACTCTGATATTTATCGATCTTTTGAGATAAAAGCGGTGTTAGACAACCATGGGGACAATGGTTGGGGACTTATTGGACATTTCCCTTCCGGCAGGTCCCCAAATGTCAACTGCGTGGTTTCTTCGATGTGTGCATATCATACTTGCTCCGCCACCGTCAATGTAATCATCTGGGAAGTCTGTTGTGTTTTCAGGTCCAGTTGCAGGAGAAACATGATGACGAATCCGGGAAAAGGAAAACGCTGCATCTGTGGAAGAATGTAAAATAGTTCAAAATTAAAAACAAAGAGTCTGTCATGAAAAAATTCCTTGTTTTAATTTATGTCTGTCCCTGAATGATGTAATCAGAAGGAACCGAGCTGAAAGATTCTTGTATCTAAAAAGTTATATTATCCATTTTGCATTTTACCCAAACGATATGCTAAATTCGGTTTTCGGAGAAACTCAAACACACCTGCATACCCCCAGGGCTGGATATCCACCCCAATCAGCTATATCAAAATCTATCTCTCTAAAATCAAAATTCTTGTTGATGTATGCAGATACATGCTTCCAATTCAGTCTGAGTCACTTATAGCATACATGCACATACGCATAAGTTCACATACTTTCTCTAGCCTCTTATCACCCCTGTCAGAACTAATCTTTCTATTGTCCCTTCACTAGTCAGCTATCTTGGGGGAGAGGTCAGTTGCTCATGACCTCTGGATTCATTAATCTCCTCATGAGAAAAGGATGGGAACAGAACAGCAACAACACACACAGCCATTTTATAACAAGCGCACACACATGCATATTTTCGACACATCTAATTGCTCACATAATGCTGACCTTGTGCCTCACAAATGCCTATTTTCTAACAATGTGTGTAATTCTGATCTTGTTGATTTCAACGTTTCACACCCGTGTATTATTGTTGGTTTCGTGGATTTATTGTGCACAACGCTTCAAACATATTTGCAAGTCATGGCAATGGGTGAACACAATAATCCTCCATTTCTCCAAACCAAAATCTCTTTTAAAAATCATCGAGTCTTAATAAATCAGTTATTTTATTTTTTACTGGATTTCAGTGTTTTTCATGTGAAAATTCATAAAGAAGCGGATTTAACCGATGTTTACTCTCTCTCTCTCTCTCTCTTTCCCTCTCTCCCTCTCTCTCTCTCTCTCACCGCCATGTCCCATCAGGATGTCGATGATCATGGCCCTACACAGTTTCACATAAAAATATCAAATGCTCGTTGATTTTCAATTGGATGAAACAATAATCCTAACAAAATCGTTCAATGTATAGAATAAAATGTAAACTGAGGCAATCATACTTGTATAAAACTATAACATGCTAATCCACTTTTATCAACTACGGAAGACAGGCTGTGCAAAAATGATCCTGAAACAAAAGAGAACATTTGCACAAACATTTACTGCACACATACTTGCATAATTTTTGTGCTCATTTTTAGATAGGATATAACATTGCTGAGATATCATGCAAGGACTGAACTTACAACTCGGGTAATGGTCTGCGAGATAAGCTTGTGAAGCATCGCCCAAAGGTGGAGAGACCAAGGTTTAGTGTCTGCAAGTCACGGTTGATTGCAGCGTCAAGTGTTCTTCGACTTGTAATGGCAAGACGAGGCGAGGTTTTGTTTTATCGATTTTCAGCCAAGACAATATTGGAATTGGAGCGAGGCTTTCTCTTCTCCATCGAAATAGCAAGGTAAGTGAATGGAATGTTAACAGTAGAGGTAGAAAGAAAAACTAACAACGCAGATTTGTGTATTTGGTCGAGATAGAGGGGGGGGAAACTAATTCTAATGAGGTAAAAAAAATGTGTGGGAAAGAAAATGAGATAAGAATTTAAATCAACACAAGCCTGGCTGCAGCAGTGCCAAAGTACACTCCAACTTCTATTACAACTTAATATGATTACTGCAACTTCTGCATTATATATATATATATATATACATATATATATATAGTATGAAAATTGATATTATTGTACGAATGTGTTCATTTATTAGGAAGAAATGAGTAATTGCTTATTTATTACATACATTTTGGAATATATATGATACTTGCCAGTCTAACTCAGTTGGTAAGAGATACAACTATCAATCAGAACAAATTTATCCCAATTAGAATTAAATAAATCTGTGCGTATCTGTAAGATATATCTTGTTGAAATGCAAGACTTGTCAATGTTGCTGTCAGCGAGACATCTGCCTATCAATCAATTGAATGTGATTCCAAATCACAGAAAGGAATAGTTAATTTAATCATTTTATTCATTTATTATAATGATATAAGCCCTTGCGTATTTTTAAGATAAGTGTTTGTAGATATTTACGACCTTTCAATTTAGGTCGGTAAGGGTCGCGACCATGAATCAGTCGCCCGAGATTTCATATCACGCAAGGGAAATGTTGATTTTTAATCCCCTAAATGTAGTGAAGATTATCCTAGTTGTTGTTCTTGTTATTGTAGAAAAACCAAAGTCAATTTCAGATTCGGACCGGAGTTTGACCATTAGGGGATAATGTATACTTACTGAACCCGCGGAAATTCCATGGCAATCAAAGATTTTTCATTACCACTCGTCTGATATTTTCTCCCATATAATTTTTTACCTTATCATACCCAACTTTTTTTCCTATCTTTTTCTATTTAAAGCTAATCAATCTTTTTTGCTATACCTATCCTCTTGTTAAACTGCTGCTGTGTTCCAGCTTATGGTCGTCCGTGGTGAAAAATCGACGATCGTTTGAATTGGATTTTATGTAAGATCGTATGTATACGGACAATAAGCTTATCTGTTAACTGATTATTGTACATAAAGAATTATCTTCTTTCTTTATAAATCTCATATACGATGTGTATTATGAGCCCTAAATCTTATTGTACATACATAATACTTTTACACTAGGTGCTTCTGTCCTCAGAAATCGAAAACACACCCTCGTTGCACTGATTTATGCGAATGAAGGTCAGCCGGTACTTTCATCTGCGTCGAGCGAATGAACCTTCAGTAATCTGAGATAAGGGAAATTGATACAGGCGCATATATATATATATATATATATATATATATATATATATATATATATATATATATATATATATATATGTATATATATATATGACGCTGCAGATGGGTTTCAGCGATGAAATAGGCTTTCATTCATTTGGCTTTGCAAATGATTTGGATTTGACCGAACTAACAGATGTCATACGCACAGAAACTATGCAGGAATAGAGAAAAAATTGTAAAATTGGATTAAAATCGAAATTAAACCAGGAATTAGTTATCATGTAGTAGACTCTCGTTGTAACGGCATTCGTTGTAACGGCTCACGTTCTGGCAGAACATTTCAACGACTAACGCGTTTTAACCTACTCTGTTTTTGACATCCGACAAGACTATCGTCGGAGATTAGTTTGCAGCAACGGCACGTGAAGATTTTAGCACACTATTTCAGAAATTGAAACTAGTGAACCCTTAAAATAACACCGTCTGAAGTAATACAGAAAAGAAACTGAAAAGAAATTCAAGAGAAAAGTCTTATCAGTTAATCATCAGCTTGAAATAATTCAGACGATAGAATGAGATGTAAATAGAAGTGCATTAATTTCCGAATAAAATATCCAGTCTTCTACACTGTACGATATAAAGAAAAATGTCCGAACCTTAACTTGTTGAAGATATTGCTTTAAGAGCCCGAGATATCATGGTAACCATCGGGAAACTCAAATGTTAATGGGTTGAACATGTCAGACAAACGCTTGACCTCGCGACTCATAATATGGATCCCTAGAGATCATATGCGAAATTGTGACTGACAGAAAATAAGACAAATTAAGAAAGTACGCCCATGATAGAGAGGTTTGGCTTATCCTGGATAAGGTTTCTGTCAACAAACAGACGCTAAACTGATAATACTAATAATTATGATGATGATCTTCAGTGAAAGGGTAATTGAAAGACATTTCTGTCTGAACTTATTTTGCAAAATTATCCCTTTGTCCATTTTCCAAGCTTCCACAATATGTCATGAACATTTATCGGAAATTTCTGGATATATTGTGTGGACAGACAGACAAGTGCGAGTGAATACATATAACCCTTCGAACTTAGTTACCAGGGCCAATAATAGGAGTTGGAACACTAATAACCAGAAGAAGAATTAATTCGTGTCGAAGAGTAGATTAAAAGGCTCTTCTTGTTTTGACCTTAGCCATTCGATGATTACAAGTCTATTCGTCGAAACCATAATCAAGTTAACATTCATGATAATAACTAATTAGGTTTCTTTTTGCTGAATCTATCTACGAAGAATTGATGGTGGTAATTGCCATGGGTGTCAGATGTATTTTGCTGCTCAAAATATCTATGATCATGGGACCAAAGTAAGAAGTTTTAGCACTTAAAGGATCAAATAATTTAAAATCCACCATCAGACTAATCTTGCCACAAAAATGGACTAAGATACATTATTTTCATCTATCTTTCTCGTATATTTACGTTGTATCGTATTATTAATGTGTAGGGGATTGTTATCTTTTGTGAATTTGTCTTCAGCTCTTTATTTTTGGAACCGAATAACTGTGTTCAGTATCAAATTTGCTCGATTTTGATCATGAAAAATACGAAATGGTAACCGTGTTAATAATTGCATGAATTGAGACACATTTTTCGTCTACTTCTCATACTCCTTCCTTTTCATTTTTACTTCTTATTCTGCTTATCACTGTTATCATTGTTTAGTTGTCGAGCGGTGTAAGAATCTACTCATGTAATACGTCTAGTGTATGTTTACAGTCTTTTCTTTAAAACCCCAGGTGAAATAACTTTTATATCATTAACGCGTGTATTACTTCTATTCTCTCTTCTATTTCGTTATATGTAAG
Organism: Thysanoteuthis rhombus; assembly: GCA_963457665.1. NCBI lineage: Eukaryota > Metazoa > Mollusca > Cephalopoda > Oegopsida > Thysanoteuthidae > Thysanoteuthis > Thysanoteuthis major. The sequence goes on from OY735207.1 coordinate 3,931,596, forward strand.
AGAAAGATGATTGTACACAATAATATATCACTTCTGTGGCAATTTCTTAAACGAGATAGCTACATACCTTCTATTCATATTCCAAGCTTTCACACTATTGCAATTGCAAAATCATTTCGATATTTCTGTCATTTTTTTGACGGTAAGGACTAATTTTACATTACCGGTCTCCAAATAAAGTCACTGCAAGATGTACTCAAAATAACGCAAAAACTATTCTTATTTACGTCTACAAAACTGACTGAATTTAGACCAAAGATTAATGTTTATCAATCAATCAATCAATATATAAATTAACAAAATAAATATTGAAACATTATTTCATGTGAAAAAAACTAGGTACAAAATTCAGAAATCTGTTAAATACGTTAAAATAAACTTTTTGCTCTACATCAGATACTTTATGTACTCACAGAAGATTACGAGGTCAATGGTCACCAGGTCAAGTCCCAGATGAGCGTTTTTCCAGCTACAATACTCCAACCTGTCGAGACACCGATAAAGCTCCGTGTAGAGCTGAAAGTAATGGTCCTTTTGTCTCTCTTGTGGTCAGTCATTTCCTAGTTAAATTCACGACACTAAAATATTTTTAGTGTCATTGTGACAGACGGTGTCTGAGTGGATAGGCTGGAGTGATCATGACACTTTTCTAGTCCTCAGCGACGTGCTTAAGAAAACGCTGGTAGACATTTCAAAAAGGTCATTGTTCGTTGTAGGAAGGAGGAGAATAACAAGAATTGAGACACGTTGCAAAGTCCAAGCCTGATTGATGCAGGGGCAGATTCCACTCCTACTTCTATTTCGAAAGGAAATGCTTGCTGCAACATTTGTATTGTATATGCTACGCCGAATCAGCGAAATTGACTAATTGGGAAGCGTTACCGTTTTTGTTTTTTTTTACAGAAAAAAGATATGTAGCTTTAATTTGATCAGAAGTTTATTCAACTTTTGATGATACATAAATAAATAAGTAGTTTCAATGCGAGCGAAAGATTTAATCGAAACAAAGATATGAAACAATTACATTTCACAATCAAAGGTGTATATAATCTAAGTGAAATCAAACAATAATACAAAAAGTGAATTTCGCCAAAGGAGCAATTTCATTTCACTGATTCAGCTATAAACACACACACACACACTCACACAAACACACACACACACACATATACATATACATATATATAATAAATTCGTGAATGCATAACACTTGCCAGTTTGGCTCAGTCGAGAGACAGGTGCTTATCATTTGGTCATGATTTCAAATCGATCAAGGGAAATATTGATTTTATAAATGTATTTACTTATTAGAAGAAAATAAACTTATGTGTGATGTGTAAAACTTGTCAATTCGAGTCAGTCGGTAAAAAAAAAGCCTACCAATGGATTGGTTGTGATTTAAAACCAGTGAACGTAATTTTTAACTTATCACATCAGTTTGGTTTAACGTTGGTAAAGACAAATTGTAAATATTTTAGCTCCATTATGTTTTGTTAGGATTGTATTTGATGTCATTACGGTATGAAAGCAAAGTCAACTCGAGACTTGGACGAAATAAGAAGGCCATTCATGAGGTGTTTGTTCATACACAGAGATACAGGTGGCGAAAAACATAACAGCTCAGAGAATTGACTCTGAGCCGAGTTTGAACTCCAGCTGAGACTGTGTTCACTTCACACTAATGTATGGGAAAGGTATGAATTGTCCTTTCCCCTAGCTATGCGTACAATAGCACAAGGTGGAGTGGGTGACGTCACCTCAGGTACTTCTCACCTCTAATTGTATTCCACACATAGCAAACCAGAACCGAGTCTGTAGTAAGGTGTAATGTTGAGCCCAAGCAGCGAAGGTTGAAGTTGAACCCAGTGTAAGAGCATTACTAACTAGAAGAGAAATGCAAAACCATTATTCGTTAATTCATTGTCCCCTAAAACCACCATTGATTTTTCTGCAAACTAACAGATAAATCGGTCGAATGTTGCTGGCATATATGACGATGGCATATATCTACGTATCCTTGAGGTCAATGTTTAGTTCAGTAGTCGAAGTCCTTAATCAGTCTTGATATACGATACTTAGAGTGTCATGTTCTGAAGTATTTCCACATTATCAAATTGCCCGGGTATTAATTTATCGGTATCAAAATGCGTGATATTATAAATTGTTCCGAACGTTATCAAATCTTTGAAATAGCCTTAATGACTACTCAGTTACCAGTTGTAAGGCGAGTGAAAGATGATCAAGTTTATGTGATTCACGATAATGTTTCTATTTGGTTTGCCGGTACGAAAAACATTAAGTTGGAGCCTAAATTCAACATTTCAAGTGCATTTGTTATGAAATTATTTGAGATTTTCCATTATCAAGAGACGTTTATATAATTGATCCAGGCGTACAAAAAAAGTCTTTCATTCTTCGTTGATTTATAGTTCCTTAAAACCACAATGTTGTTTTATTTTGGTTCTGTTTTTTAAGTAACAGAAATAACTGTAGAATGGAAAAATAATTTCAGGTAAGCTTGGAAGCAAGAAGACGAGACTCTCTAAAACAAATACAAATCGAAGCACGTATAATGAATACATATGAGTTTTCATTCATTTATTTATTTACTTATCTGCTTTTTATTCTCTCAGATAAAGATATTTGACATTTGATACAGGCGTTTCATCAATAATACGTTTCATTTAAGAAACTTACTTGAGTGGACTCACTAGCAATTATTATCGTAGTAGAATTTTACCTTTTCCCCATCGAAACCGAAAGATCATTGAGATAGAATGATAATTTTTTTTACAGCTTTACATCAAAGATGGAGTCAAAAAATTATTGATCAAAGGAAAATTGTTTAATCATCTGTACAGCAATATCTGGCATGAAACCGCAACCAGAACATTTAAATCTAGATGGAAAACATCTAAAACATATAAAAAGTAAATTTGAATGACCTCACTTTAAATACTTCTTCTGTCATCGATTTGATTTGTTATGAAATTTGATGCTGTAACTGTCCTCTTGTTGTTTGGGGGATCGTTGTCTCGCCCAAATTATGTAAATTTAATACGTAAACGGAAAAAATATTTCTGATTTTTTAAAATTATCAAAATTTTTATAAATTAAATAATTCTTGTTTTGCTTTTTTGGCTCTAGATCGTGCCTGGAATGTTTTCGAATAATGTAATTAAATAAAAGTGTTTTAATGATCGAGAAAAAAAGAAATTCTTCAATAATCATTATTTTAATTGAATTTTTAATTTTGATATTTTTCTTGTTAACGAGATGGTCTGAATTTAACATGCGATGAATTCAGGCACTGTTACGCAATAATCAGATCATTTTCCCTTGAACATTCGCAGCCTGTCAATATGATTGCTAATATGTCTCTTGACGAGTTCAAACCATTTTGGCTAATTATCCAGTGATGAAAGATATTTTGCCCGTTTGGACGGCCATACTCATGTGAAAATGTTATTTTCAGCTGTCATCACACGCTCGTTGTAGAAAACCTTTGAGAGAACTTGACAAAACAGATCAAAAACAAAGAGAAAACATGGAGTGATGAATGAGGAAGGAAGGACGGGTAGGCGAAATGGTATGGACGTACGATTTTGAGTGAGGCCTATTGTCCCTGGTAGAGCAAATGCTATCGTATTTTTTTCTTTTTATTACAGTAATTCTCATTATTATCATTATCATTATTATTATTATTATTATTGTTATTATTATTATTCGCCACACCTCTCTATCATGGGCATCACGGAGCTAGTACTTTCTGAATTTATCTAGCTCGTCACACCATCTTACTTTCTATCGGTCCAAGTCTCGTACATGATCTCTTGGAATTGTGAGTCGTGATTTCTAGGGGTTGTCTGACATTCTTGCGACATGTGTAGCCCATTGCCATTTGAGTTTTTCTAACGGTTTTCATGATGTCTCGGACTCCTGTCTCTTCTCTAATATACTGTGCTGTCTTCTGATCTCTTTATATGAGGTTGAGCATGATTATCACACGTGACTGTGATCTGTTATCATATATATTTTCACCATTGCCTTTTATAACAAATCTTTCTAGATCTTTTATTCTGTTCTTTTACTTGTGAGTGCATCAGCTTTAATACATGCACACAGATGCAGACACACACAGACACACACAGAAACACACACACACACACACACACACACACATATATATATATATATATATATATATATATATATATATATATATCATGTGTATTTGGAATTGATTATCATACGTGAATATTTAATGAGCAGTTTGATATATGGGCCAACGTTTCCTGTCTGGTCTGCACGAGCCTGATTGCAAAATTTTTAATTACTTAACGTAAGACAATTTTCTTTGAGAAAAACAAACATTCATCTTTTATGATTTCCCGTTTTTCTATGTTGAATTCAGCTGTTTCAACAATTATATTTTCAAATATCTTCAACAAAAGCGACCACAAAATACTGCCCGTACTATTTGTGGCAAATCCATCGAAACCCTGCTGGAATTGAATCTTCTTTATTAAAATTTATAGTAGATTTTATCGGCCTTTTACCATCATACCCACTTTCCCCCTTTAGGAGTTGGGCCTTGCCTCCAGCCCATTACCCTCATCACCATCTTTGACGAAATCATTAGTTTGAAAAAGTTGTGTCAAATATGTGAAAAAGGTTCATCCACATCCACACATAATAATTACTAATTTGCAATGTCTTCTTTTGCTTTTACATCATCAGAGACGCCTAATGACGTAACTCAGTAGATGTCTCCTGTCACGTTTATGTCATCAGAGACGCTCAGTGGCGTAATTTGGCAGAAACAAATCTTTATGTACCATAATACATGAAAAATTGTGTCTTTGCTGGATTATACCATCAGATTATTTTGATATTCGGAAAATATTGAACAAAAAGGAGAAGCTGTGCTCTATGATGTTTCTGATATTGTATAAGTACAATCCGATCGTTAAATTACTCAATTATAATCGTCATTTTCTGACAGAGAAGGTAGATTAGTATAGTTTATTCATCATGATATCATGCAAACACTTACAAAGAGAATTCCTGAAATGATTCAAGAAATTCTGACGTTCTTTCGGCTGGTTCACGCCCTCTGTTTGGGTTGGTCAGGCCTCCCTAGGTGGGCATACCCGCTGGTTAAGAACCTCTGATTTAGGAGGATATAGTTTTTTGTTTGTATCTTTTTAATCATGTGTTTATGGGTTGATGTGTGGTAAAAAAAACATGCATTAACAGAATGGAGTACTGCATATATGGGTAAGTGATCAAGTGCGATCACGTGTACAAATATACGGTTATTCATTGGGGACGACACTAGTATCTCTTGCGCCCTGGGCAAGTTGAACTGTGTAATGTTATCTTATTCATTCGTTCATGGTTTACAGTGAGAGATATTGATATAAGTTAATACAAGTTTAATCTATTCATTTTACGATTTCTCATTTCTTTTGGAAAGTCCTCCTGACCACCACTACCACTACCCCATTGGCTCTTTGAATGACGTGTCAAAAATGGAGTCAAATTTTATCCCTTCGGTTGGCACATCAATCTGAAGCATGTTTTGGTGCTTTCCCTCATAGAGGCAGCATGTACCCTCTCTCTCTCTCTCTCTCTCTCTCTCTCTCTCTCCTACATCCTTACATCCTACTTGACTATAGTTCCAATCATCTCAACCTCAGAGGAGAGGCTGGACCACAATGATAAAAAAAAACTCGAAATATAAACTAATGGTAACTGCCTCTTCGCTTTCCGGCATTTCGGCTCACGACATATGTGTTTGAGAACATTCTACTTTCGGATAGTGAAGGATACCTGTCTTTATGCTTATTTTTTTTAATTGCTGTACTAACACAGTGCCCATTCCAAAAGTGCATGTTTGGAAGAGGCTGGTCTTCATAGTGTGGGGACAAACCTGCAATAATTGTCATGTATAATGGTTTCCCGTCTGTTGTACGAAACTATGACACTGAAGTATTTTGGTTACCTCTTTACGGTGTTGACAATCTAGATACTGCATACTTAGACTTTGGTAATTCTAAAGGGCAAAATTCAAGGGAGTTCATTCATAGAAACTATAAAGAGAGATCTATAATCTTTGAATTTGATTCGTTTTTCATTAGATATCCTGAGAACCGCAAATCAGAACAAATTCAAACTGGACACTCAAATGTTTTATGTACTGACTAATATATCAAGCGAATGTCAACTTCATACAGTGGCCAGTTGTTGAGTAATTGCGCTGTATACACATGCACACAGATAGAAATCCCAGATGACTTTTAAAAAATGGAAATAGATACTAAAAAATCATAACATGATTTCGTACCAAGCCGTATGATGAGAGGGAAATGGAGTTGACAAAATGCGTTATGCCGATCTGGTAAATTGGCAAAGCTTGCGTGCCTTCAAATCACCATTCAGTCCAGAAGGAAATACACATTTACGTCAACCACTACGTAAGTTAGATAGTCATTAACAAAGCTTAGTTAAGTCTGGTACCAGGGGCACTGGCGTGGAATATCCACGGAGGATCGAGCTCTGAATAACACGGAATATTTGTGGTTTACTAGGACTGCTTGATAATTTTAACTTTACAGTAAGGTGAACAACTTCGAAAACTCATCTTTCACAACTTAATGTTTTCCTCATCATCTATATAATATCGGCGCTATTCCATCTAGCTGATGTCGTATATATCTGTACAGTAGTTGTTGTTGTCTGGCTGCACGAAATAACAATGAACTTCTGGCTATTTGGACCGAAACTCCAGTTCACTATTTTTGCTCACAATGAATTACATCTTCGACTTATATTCACATTGCCTGCAGTCTCTGCTTCTGGGACGAAGGTCTCTCAAAACGCAACCTCGCACAAAAGTGATATTTAATGCTCAAAGTGGATAATACGTGGTAGCAGGTGACGTAATAGTAGTAGTGAGAGTACTCAACAAAATCTCTATCAAACAACAGGTCTGGTTGGTCGGTCTCTCAATAGAAACCGTTATGTGATTATCGTTTGTAGCAGTATGACGTGTTGAGGGTGATGATTTGAAATTTGGACAAAGGGATTGTCAAATAATAATTTACTTCTCTCGCCTTTTGTCGGGAAGTGGTCCCTTAAAAAACGCCTGAATTTTAAAAAAAAATGAGTGTGAAAGCTGCTGGACACATACTAAGGGGTCAATCTAGCATTAACTCAATTTGTTAATTGAACCTTGCATTGGAAACCTTGGGGGTCAAAAAAGAACATTTTTTAGTCATAATGAGTGATAAATGTTTGAATTTTCAGCCTACTAGCTCTATTGGTGCTGACTGTACGCATGATACATATATTCATTGGCAGCCAGCCAGACCAGCTTTAAGACTGAAAAAAACCTATGTTGACAGTTTCGGTGACAGATTTGGTTGACGGTTTCTAATATGTTTGCACAGAAAGATAATTCTAGGAAAACATCCTGCTCCTTTGTAAACTATGTTTTGTCGAGTGATCATTTCTGTAACAAGACACTCAATTACTGTTTCTACAGAAGTAATCATGACTGCTTATACATCTTTAATGACGTCTCTTTAAGATAATTACCTGAAAGAGACACAAAGAGGGAATTTCTAACTAAAAGCGAATTTCCATTTGACTGTACTAGAATGTATATCTGTGCTTCTACCTTAGAACAGAAAAGACACCGCTGTAGGGATTTCAACTCACTGGATTTAACTCATGCTGTCCCATTAGTACTGAAAAGAGGGCCATATAACGAGCCCATCCCCCCCCCCTGATAGTCAAAGTGGACCCTTGTAGAAAGATGATCAACCAGTTAAGAATCATGCTACGCGTACCAAAGAGAACCATGATTAAAATTACACGGAAGGATCACAAGACTAAACAGTATATTATAGGAAAGAAAACCGAAGTAAGAGATATAATAATCAATTAGAAAACTCAGATGGCAATGGGTTGCTCATGTTGCAAGAAGGTCATGCTATCCGTGGACATCACGACTCATTAAGCAGATCCCCAGAAATCATATGATAAACTGTGGCCGACAAAAAAACAAGATAATGTAGCGAAACAAACAAGTTTACAAAGTATTGGCCACACAACACCCATGATTGGCGGATATTGGGGAAGGTCAATGTCTAACAACGGACACGAGGATGATGATGATGATGATGATGATGATGATGATGATGATGATGATGATGAAACCGTCAGATCCTCTCGTTAAAATGGCCTCCATCATCAGAGGGTTGAGAAAGGAATGTCATCATTAAAAATCATTTCAAAACCATGTCCACTCGACGCCACACCGCGCTGGATAAACCGGTTTTCGTACGATGACCGAAGTTTGGTCAGTACCTTGATGGGTGACCGCCTGGGAATATCAGATACCGTCAGTAGCTCAGGATCCAGTAAAGAGCCTCGCATGGAAATCCCGTTAATCTTTCCAAGGGGTAGATTTTTCTCAACACTCAATAAAGCAAGCCAGGCCCCTCACCCTCGAGCCTTTGACTATTCGGGTTGTGAGCGATAATAAAAAGAATTAATGAAAACCTCATACAAAACGTTAATGTATTAAACAATTCTCAAACGATGGAATTTAGAGAATGATTATAAAATATGATATGAAGAAAACATCATAATAGTTAAATGTATTCAGATTAAAGAATTAAAAATTTATAACTTAAAATTTTGATTTTCATTGAACGACCGTTGCCATCACTGGTGTCGAAAAGTTCTCTCCATCTTCCATACACGTGCATGTGTTTATGTGGTTGTTTGTTTGAGGTGTGTGTGTGTGTGTGTGTGTGTGTGTGTGTGTGTGTGTGTGTTCCAGAGCTTCCATTCACTCCTAAAAAATGTTTTCTCTTTTTTTTTTCGGGGTAGGGGGCTCATTTT
>OY735207.1:3945511-3965511 GCA_963457665.1 Thysanoteuthis rhombus
TTCCCCGCCATAACGTTTTCCCAACTTGAAAATTTGCATCAGTACTCCCCTAGACCCCTTCTAAAACTTTTTTTCTTTAGGTTGCGGGGGAGGGTCAATTTTTGCATTTTTGGTAGCCTTATTTTAACGAGCTTAATCATAACACCTAGATTGTCAAGAATCAAGATATTTCTTGCTTATTTGTTTTTCATTTTATTTTACATGTTTCCGGTGGAAAACACAAGTGATGTCATGAATAGAATTAATTCTGACCATATTTATTTTTTGACTGAATCTTTTTCTTTTTTTTTACATTACTTCGAAATCTGAGGCTACGGCAATTCAATTTTCGGCGAGTCTTTTTGTTCTTTAAAAACTGCCCAACAAGTATGTATGTGTATATATGTGCGAAAGAAAGATAGGGAGGGAGGGAGGAAGGGGGAGAGACTGAGTTTCTGTGTTAGAATATTTTTGTCCATGACATGTTAAACCAAGTTATTCATGCATTGTTATTTTTCACCAATGTGCTGAGAGCGTAAAGTAAACTATGAATGCATACTACCATGAATGACTCACTGATTCGAATCAAGGAAGTTTACAAAGAGAACTTAGTACCAACTGAGACTGCGCTGAGATAGAAAAGGATCAACATCGATCAAAAGGAGTATAAAGTGTAGGATATATAAATGATAAATCAACAGAAATGGAGATGGGCTGGAGACTTGGCAAAAAGAGATATCAACCGAATTGGTACTCAAGGGACAGTAAAAGCAGTTCTATAAAAAAGACACCAAATAGACGGGTGTGATTTAAAAGATTTTCAGTGAGACATGGTAAAGGTTAGCGCAATTACGGTCGTCATGGGAGAAGATACAGGATGGCCTCTGTCAAGCAGTTGATTCATCATCATCATCATCATCATCATCATTCTACCTATCATTCATTCTTTTTGTTGTCTTACCGTACACTTGAATATGCTTCATACATTCATTCATGCCTGGTTGTCTGCCTGTCAAAACAATATCCCCAAAAGTTCTCCATGAATTCCGGTAAAATTCTGTTGAAAGGTTGGGAATGAACTTTGAAAAAAGTGATCACAATTTCTGGGTGGATCAACGACATCTTTCACAGTTATCTCCCCTGCATTTTAACTATTTGTGAACTGATCTTACTTTCTCCTCTTTCATCTTTCCTTTATACTCTCTTTCTTTATTTATTTTTCTTTCTTCTCTATCGCTGAAAAGGCTTAATTGAAATTTTCCTCCAAAGCGCATTTTAATTATTTTCCCCCATGTGAATAGTGTTATCTTTGCACGACAAGCTTGGTGGTCATCCATGCACAAGGAACTATAAAAAAAACAACACCGTAAATAAAGAACTTTTGCACCGTCACCGAAACTGTCAACACAGTTTTGAAGTTGGTCTAGCTGGTTATGTATATGCAACCTTTGTACAGGTTGCACTAGTAGAGCTACAGGGCTGGAATTTATAACATTTTGCTTGGTGTGAATAGGATCGTAAAAAAACAAAAAAAATTGGTCTCCAGAAACTATGAAGGAAGTTGTGAAACCACTTTATCTCAAGTGACTATATAAAGCCTTTAAATCTTGAAGTTTGAAAAATGCCGTATACAATGCCATAAAGATCTGCATTGCAACGGACGGCTTTTAGCTCTACAAAACAGGTAAAAACACTGGCCTATATACGGATTTCTTCCAGTTTCAAAAAGGTATAAGATGAGATGAAACCAGCTCACCCAAACTCTTTTCAGTCAACCTCGAGATGATTCACAGAAATCTACTCAGGGAAAACAAAGGAATAGACGGCTAATACCTGAGCAAATTCAGATTTGCGTGCAACATCGTCAATTTTGCAGGTAACCTCCGGGGCCTCGAGATAAAGTAAATGAAGAAAGCTGGCTTTCACATGAACAAACAGGTTGGAAATAAACGCACAGCGATCCGAATCGAAAACGCAAAGCTGGTGAAAGTAGACCACTTCATCTACCTAATAAAACGAATTTCCATGACTTCAGAAGAAGAAAAAACCAAGCGAGGAATCACTGTAGGGTGGCAAGCCTTCCGGTAGTGATAGTTCATCCTTGGAGAACGAGAAAATCTCCTGAGTCCTAAAAAGAAGAGTATACTAATAATGTATCCTCCCCATATTCATCTATGGAGTTGAAACATTGAACTTAACTAAGAAACTTACCCCAAAACTTAGAAGCATTCAACATTCACATGGGAGAATCATGCACAGTATGAAGAGACCACAAGACAACAGAATGTATTAAGGGAAAACCAAAAGATTATTGAAACTATAACGTCACTCAAATTTCAATGTTGCAAGAATGGCAGACAACTGATGGACTCACAACATGAATATCCGGAGATCAAATGCAGAACCAAATCCGGCAGAATATACGATGGAAAAACGAACTAGATAGGTTTTGAAATTATCGGCAATGCCTACGATAGAAACGTGTGGAAAATCCTGAAGAAGTTCTATGTCCAACTACGGACCATAAAACACTGATGATTTCGATAAAAGACTGAATATGATGTGTATGGATGTCGTAGATATAACAAATGGTGTAGGCTAGAAATCAGGATTACAATAGGCATGACTTTCATCTAATTTGTCTTATCCAGTTGAGACCAATTGGATGTGGGACCAGCGAAAAAATACAATGATCAAGTGCGTACATATCCAATCAGGTAAAGAGCATAAGGACAGGGTCTTGGAAAGGTGGTCAAAAGTGGGAGGAGCTGACTAATTAGAATTTAATATACTCGGCTTTGATGTTCAGAGATACAATAAACAGATATAAGCAAAGAATGATGTCCTCTTAGTTCTGAAGCGACGGTTTAATGCAAATCAAAAGGAGTCATAAGGGGTGTATGTCTGGAAATCGTGTCGGTCTGTTGCATTGAATTTTTCATAGAAGACTAAATATGCCCGAGATTTTATTCACTGGGATTAATATGTAGATCGTATAAAAAGAAATCAGGGCGTACGTCGTATAGTAATGATCAACAAGGTATTCTAGTTAGCTATTAGTGGTAGATTCGGTCCTAATTGGATCTATCTAGTACATCAGGCTGGTAAATAATTCTTGGTTAAAATAAATGAATAAAAACAAATAAAAAAATCACGTTGTTTAGCAATGATCAGCAAGCTAATATTTTTGAATGTTATCAATGGTTTCAATCCGCGTCAGATCTCCCACTATTGACGGTGTGTGGTCAGCAACAGACAAGATTTCGTGGTGATTGTCGTTGGGAATTGGGGGGCCATTGGGATAAGCGTGTGAAACCCCGAAGTGAACACTTTGAAGGGTACTTAGATGTCATTGCCATAGGTGGGCTGCATGCTTTCTAGGGACAACTCATATGCCTGTTAGGATTTTTATTTATTTTCTTCACTTGAAAAATAGGAATGGATAGAATAAGGATAATATTACCGCCATAGTTAAGCCGTGCTGAAAAAAACAAAACAAGTTACAATGTTGCCAAATACCGACTAGGAGATTGATGTAGCATAACTTTACATTGCAAATTCACCTCCTACTAAAAAGGGGAATTTTTAGGAGAGAATTTTTTTTCCTTGACACAATTAGTCTTTTTTTCATGGTGATAAGGAGAAAATGTTTAAAATTCCAGCCCTATAGCTCTATTGGTGCAAACTGTACACGTGATAGATACATACATAGCCGATCAGACCAACTTCAAAACCTATTTTGAGTTTTGGCAACAGTTTTGGTGACGGTGCAAACATTCTTTACTTACGGTGTTGTAGTTTTTTACGGTTCCTTGTGTATGGATGACCACCCAAGCTTGTCGTGCAAAGATAACACTATTCACATGGGGGAAAATAATTAAAATGCGCTTTGGAGGAAAATTTCAATTAAGCCTTATCAGCAATAGAAAAGAAAGAAAAATGAAGAAAGAAAGAGAGTATAAAGAAAAAACGAAAGAGGAGAAAGTAAGATCAGTTCACAAATAGTTAAAATGCAGGGGAGATAACTGTGAAAGATGTCGTTGTTCTACTCAGAAAATGTGATCACTCTTTCTATTTTCTGCCTTTGCTTCCTGAGTGGTTACAGGTTTCGCACCAAGTTGCCATAGCTGGTATTATGCATCGCTTGTATTCAGTACGTTTTAAGGATAAGTAATCATCAGATGTTTGTTTTTGCTGAGGACCTTCACGACTTGGGCGAACTGAATAGAGAGCAGAAAGTTGGCTATCGCATGAACTTCTGCAGAACAAATGTTATGCTCAACGAACATGTCGAAGACAAACACGCAATGATTAAAATAAAAAAATACAGAGCTAGAAAAAAAAGACCACAGTATCTGCCTAAGACAACGAATCTCCATGACATCCTCAAAAATAGAGGAATCACTCTAGGATGGCAAGCCTTCGCTAAAGCAACTTCATCCTTTAGGAACATAAAAAATCTCCAAGAGGCCCCCCACCCAAAGATATCCAACCAATACACGCTTCCGACAGTTACCTATGGAGCTGAAACATGGAACTTAACCAAGGAACTGACAATGAAAACTTTGCAACGTGTACATGAAAGAATCATGCTCAACCTCACATGGAGAGATCACAAGACAGTGCAGTAAATCAGGGGGAAAACAGGAGTCAGACACATCAAAGGAACCATTAGGGAACTCAAATGGAAATGATCTGGTCATGTTGGAAGAATGCCAAACAGCCATTGGACATTGCAACTCAAAATATGGTTCCCAAGTGATCACAAACGAAACTACAGCCAGTCAAATATGAGATGGCAAGACGAACAAGTACAGACAGTATTGGATCCGCGACGCCCATGATAGGGTGGTGTTGAAAATCGTAGGAAAGATCTGCGTTCAACAACAGACTATAAAAGACTGATGATGATGAATCGTCACAATGGAGATGCAAAGGAGCAGAACTTTCAACACAGAATGGGATTGGTGAGACGAATTCAAACTCAAACTCGGGGCAGGCATGAATCCATCTCTCCCCCCTGTCAATATATATGCAAGCATGGCAGGGTAATTCCAATCACCATCCTCATGACTCTTCTTTTTTTTTTTTTGAAACAGAATGTCTATTTCTTCAACGGGCCTGGCTAGCCGAACGTGGACTAATTACTGAAGATTTCTTAAGTAAAATATAGGAGATTCGACGGGAATCAACAGAAGTTATTTGACTATCGTCTCCACCAACACCCAAAATGTTATCTCTGATCTAAGTGGGAGATGATAACATTTGAGATATTTTTTCTAAATCGACGACATTTCGATGGAGAATAGAATTTGATCCCTTCAAACTAAGTAGTGCCCTTACGCTAATCACGGCTCCAGCAGTCACGGCTGATATCACATTACTATTCATACAGCCTGTTCGATATGTGAAATAGACTTGGAGGTGACTGGCATCCGGAGTAGCGTCACAAATTCCATCCTGCACTGTTTAACCCATGTGTACAGATCCATGCCTTTCCCGAGAGCATTATTGAACACAAACTGACGCAGCCAAGGCTTGCACTCAGCTTGCCAAGTCCATTCTTCGAACCGTCAACTATTCAGGCTCCTCTGCACCTACCAATCCCTTCCAATCCATATTAAAAGACGCAATAAAAATTTCTTTCAATGTCAGCCATTGTGGACAAGGCCTGCTCTCTTTTCGCTTGATCCTTAACCTGACATGCAATCTCAGAGCGAAATTACAAAAACGAACAAAACGGAACGAACAATAGAGAGTGGGAAATCAAGATGAAATTTAATTGATTTTTTTCTTCTGAATAATACACACACCTTCGCCATTAATTCATTGCTATTAATCGTATCATTCAATCAGTATCAGCCATTTTTGGAAATCGATTTTTCCCATGTAATTTGCACGATTCCAGATTTTTGAAAAATATTTTTTTTCATAATTCTATGATTTCCCACTTAATTTAAATTTGATTTTAATACTTCCCATTTAATTTGCACGATAACAGGATTTTTTTTTCCTCGCAGTTATTTGATATTTACTTTATTTAATTTCTAATTAAGTTTTCAGTTAGTACGGTCTCTTCCGATCAGTCGGCCATTTTTCATTTTTAAAAGACTTAGTCGAATTTCAACCGTAGATTGTTTTTATTTACACTTTTTTTATTATATTCTACGTATTTCCGTTCTTCCATCTTAATTCATTTACTTATTTTTTTGGTACTTTTACAATAATTTATTTACTATTTACGATATCAAATTTTGAATTAATTTTCCACTGAATCGGGTCTCTTTCGATCGGAGTATTTTATTTTTCTATTTTTCAATAGCCTTCGTTGAACTTTAGATGTATATTTATATAGGATTTTGTTTTAGCTTTTGATCATATACATATTCTGTAACATTTTTCTCCTGCTCGCACCTGGTTCCATCTTAATGATTTCAATTTATTATTTGATGAGATATTTCTTTTGAATTTCTTTTCAGACTTCAGTTTTACTTTTGACGGTCTTATCTTAAAGGTTTACTAATTTTAATTTTTAGAATAATGCACTGAAATCTCCATGAGTTGTGCTGCAAACTAATCTTCAATAATTGTCTTGCGAGAATATAAGAACAGACGTGCCGTTGGAACGTCTCTCATCCGATAGTGTCGTCAGGGCAAGAGCCATTAGAACGGGTGCCATTACTTCGACACTTGACTGTAATTACATCCTTATCCCAACTCTTTTTAATTGTTTTTACGAACCGTTAACGAAAACTGTCGCTAAATCTGTCGATAGGAGTTTATTTAGTTCCTAAGCTGGGGCAGATTTTTTTAAATAATTATCAGAAACCATCAGCTCGATCTGTCACTGAAACCGTCGATACAGGTATCTTTAGTTTTTAAGTTAGTGCAGTTGACAGGTTGGCTTTCTGTCTAAGTATGTATCATGCATATAGGCCACACCAATGGGACTACATGGTTGAAAATGTAAACATATTCTCTTTATTATGTCTAGAAAAAAATTATCTTCGTTTTTTTTAATCGCTTCCCCCACGAATAAGTTTTTAGTGAGGGGTTTATTTTTTTCATGTAAGTTTATGCTAAATTTTCGTTTAGTTTGTGCCCGCCTGCGTTCAAGCTTAATTTTTTTTTCTTTTAATTTCCTTTTTTTAGTGACTGCTGCCAAGCAGAAGTCAAGAGAACTAACTTATTCACTGAACACCTTTCTAATTCTTCAATTAAACATCCCCATCATAGCATGCTACCATACACCATTGGACTCATGAGAGTTTCTATTCGGTGACTAATCAACGTTATTTAATTTCTAATTATTTTTTGAGTGAATTTGGTTTCTTTTGATCAAGGTGTTATTTGTTTTCTATTCGAAAAAAAAATCCCAAGCCAGATATATATTTATATAAGCTTTTGCTTAGCTTTCAATTTATGCGTTTTGTTTTACATTTTTTTTCTCCATACACCTGTTACCATTTTAATTATTTCAGGCTTATCATTAATTGATAAGACTCTTCTTTTGAATTTCTTTTCCGAATTTCTTTGTTACTTTAGAAGGTGTTATTTCCAGGGTTTGCTTATTTTAGTTTTTTGTAAAAAAAGAATGCACAGGAATCTTCACGTGCTTTTGCTTCAAACAAATCTCCGATAAGCGTTATTTGGAGGTCACTACGCAGATGATAAACACACAAAAAATTAAAATCGAAAACGCAAAAGTTAAAAAAGTAAACCATTATATCTACCTTGAACAACAATTTTGCCTGACATCCTCATGAGAAAAACAATGAAACAAAAAACCGCAGAAGGTTGGCAAGCTGACAGTGGAGTGAGTTCAACTTTAAAAAACAAGGAAATCCCATTAATACTAAAAAAGAAGGATAACAACCAATGCATCCTCCCGATAGTCACCTATGGAGCTAGAACACGGAAACTAAACTGTGAACTAACTGTGAACCATGCGACGTACACGGGAGAGAATCATCCTCAACATCATAGGGAGCGATAACATGACAGCACAGTATATTAGGGGAGTTACAGGAGTCCGAGATATTAGAGAAATCATGAGAAAACTAAAAAGGCAATGGGCTGATCACGGTGCAAGAATTTCAGACAACTGTTAAACATTGTGACTCGCAACATGAATCCCTTGCAATCACATGCGAAACCGTGGCCGGCAGAATATTAGATGATGAGATGGACTGGACAAGTTCAGAAAGTACTGGCTCCGCGACGACCATGCTGGAGAACTCTGGTGATTCTTGGGAGAGATTTGTAGGAATCACTCTAGGATGGCAAACATTTGACAGAGCAAGCTCAACCTTAAAAAATAAAAATATCCCATTAATCCTAAAAAGAATTGTGTATAACCATTACATCCTCCCTATAGTCACTTATGGAGCTGGAACATTGAACCTAAACAAGAGACAGATCTGCAAATTGAGAACCATGCAAAGTACAGATGGAAGAATTATGGTGGGCCTCACGTGAAGAGACGACTAAAGAGCACAGTACTTCCGGAAAAAAAAACAGGCGTTGGAATCATCATAGAATCCATTAAAAATCTCAAACGGCAGTGGGCTGGTCATGTTGCAAGGACGGCAGACAACCAATGGACATCTCGACTCACGACATGGATCCCCCGAGATCACTTGCACAACTGAGGCCGGCAGAATATAAGATGGAGGTACGAGCCAGACAAATTCAGAAAGTACTGGCTCCGCGACGCCCATGATAAAGAAGTGTAACGAATCCTGGGGAAGGTCTATGTTCAACTACGGACGTTGAAAGACTGATGATGATGATGATGATGATGATGATGATGATGATTCTCCAACAATAATCTTGCGAGCAGTGTCATTAGAATGAATGATATTAAAACGAGAGTCGCAACAGCACAGCTTCACTGGATATATTTAGTAAATTAAGACATATTTTTGACCCAGAAACGTATTTTTCTGCCAGCTCATCTGTTTCCTCTATTCAGTTATTTGACTTGACTCGAGACAAGAATTTTCTTTAATTCAATTAATTCTCCGAGTATTTTTTCTGATTGAATTATTTCCCTGTTATTTAACGCACCTCATTATGAGAATTCCCTTTTGTATTGGTGAGGATCAAGAAGTATTCCGTTGAAGACATTTATCAGAAAATGGTAATTATTCTACTGCATAGTTTTCTTTCTTTCTTTTTTTCTTTTGTCACAATCATCTGTAAGCTGTGACCCAGTGGTAAGGTGCTCACCTCTGATTCGGTAAACCGTGGATCAATCCACTGCCCAGTCAGAACAAAGAATTAAGATGTGATACTCAATGCTCCTCTACTAACCTGTGTGTACAAAGACTACGATTTACGAACCTCTTCCCGAGGCTAAGGGTCAAATCACATTGGATACGCCGATTCTAGTAAGATCGCAAAAATTAAGCAACGTCGAGCCCTGGTTAGTATCCAGATAGGTTACCATTGGGAAATACCGGGTGCTTGGGTGCCTGGGTGCCTGTGTATATCTAACCCTGATACACCCTCGGTGAGGATACAACGGGGCAACAATGATATATATATATATATATATATATATATATATATATATATATATATATATATATATATATATATATATATTAGCAAATGTATTATATCATCTATTTTGGTTTGCTTTTTTTTTTATTCTAGCTTTGTTTACCCCAGTGATTTTGTTAATTTTTATGTTTCCTGGGGATGGACAGGACACGTAGCAAGAAGGGAGGCTAACAGATGATCCAAGAGGTTAGTCGACTGTCCAGGTTAGCAAACGCAGTAGAAGATGATTACAAGGTAGGGAGATGAGATAGCATGGTTTTCCGATGAGACATGGCCGAGGTTAACACGATTACAGTCGACACAGAAAGAACTGGGAATAGCTTTTTGTCGAACAGAGAACTTGAAACCAATTATAATGATTGCGATGACGATCATGATGTTGATGGTACATATTGTAAGCTTATCAGGTTCCTCTGCTTGCATTTCAAGATAGAATAGAGTGTTCTCTCTAATTCAATTTTTTCCGTTAATTAACATATCTCATTATAAAGATTCCCTCTTGTATTGGTGAAGAGCAAAAACAAATACCAATTAAGACATTTATCTGCAAAATGTGATTTGCAGTAGATTCCTGTCGTTACGGCATTAGAGAATGTCACTGCCACAAATTTTATAACAGGTGCAGGTTATTCGAAAAGTATTATAACAAGGAATCAAAAGGAACAACACTAACTGATTCCCGTAAAACTACACTAGGAACGCAACTATTTCTGCCACGAAGCCGAATTTTTAAAAAGAATTTTTCTCTAACTCATTGAAGGGAGTGTGTGTGCAAAATTTCTAGTTTTTTTTATATGGACGGTTAGGTATGAGAATATAATAAAAAGAGAGGAAAAGTGAATAAATTTTGATTGAAAGGATCTGTTTAACGACACCAGATAATTCAGTCTAGTGTCCATATCTTCCATTTTCTTTCTTTGCATCGCTCTTCATTTCTCTCTTTCTCTTCATTTCTCTCTTTCTCTTCATTTCTATTTCTATTTCTTTCTTTGCTTTCTTCTATCTTCCTCTGTTTCTTTCTTTCTTTCTTTCTTTCTTTCTTTCTTTCTTTCTTTCTGCCTTAGATTGATTGATGTCGTAAGAATAGAATTTGTCTCGCTTTTTCCCTTCTCCTTCTATCCATCATTTTAAACTTTCTAGTCTCAATCGGATATTTCAGCTTGTCATTGTTGTTAGGTAAGGAATATGAAGTCAACCCTGTAGGAGTTTTAGAATAGACAAAAATGACCTCTCATGAGCCATTCACATTAGAAATGATTAGTTTAAGGGTTTGTTTTCAAGTAATGCACTGGAATTGAATGTACATCTGTTATTTCTGCAAACTAATCTCCGACAGGAATATAAAACAAGTAAAGAGTGCCGTTACATTAGAAGATTACAGCAATTTTGCGCATTATTTTCTATTTCAAACTGATTATATTATCTATGATAAAAAAAACAACTTTTTTCCTTTAAATTTTTATTTAGAGGATAATCTAGGGTTTTTTTTCCGAAACTAAACTTTGAATTGATAATTGAAAAGATAACAGTATTATTGGACTGGTTGTTTTGGACGGTTTCCCAATCTGTCGAAGAATTCCATGGAGACTTGCTAAGATCAGGCATCCATCTGGAAGCTGATAACTTGAAGAAACTATTCTGAGACCGTTGGCAGGGCCAGTTGAAGGCGCTGGTAACACGGGAAGTCGTCCAGGGTAGTGGTATGAAGCCCCTCACATGTATCTGAGACAGTATGGTATGGCAATTTTTTTCCTTCTCCTGGGTACATGCTTGGTAGAAGTGAACGGAGATCCTTGGATGCTGAATGGTCGGCGTTGATGATGTCGTCCACGGGAAAGCAGAGAGAGATACGTTTGACGTCTTGACTACAGAACTTCAAATGGTCGAACCCCCTAGACTAGGGCTAGAGAGCGTAATTTGTCTTGTTTTGCCCCTCAGTTGAGGGAGAAGAGAGGGATTCATACCTTCCCTAACAGCATTGGTACAAGGTGAACATTAACAGCCCCGACCGGGTCACCGATTTCTTTCGCCGTACCGTTACCGAATACGCTAAGAGCAACTGCCACATTCCAAATACCAACGAGGAGATGAATAGATTATACTAAATGAAAAACAGTATCCATTCCAATATGTCAGTATCTTGCTGAGCAGAAGCAACGTCTCCAAATAATTATTCAGTTTACTGTTGTTGAGCACAGCAAGGTACCGACTTATCATGAATTGGACATTGATACGAAGAAGACAACATTGAACAGGTTTGATTAATCACTCAATTGAAATCCTAACATGACCAACATTTTTTTTTGGCAGCATGTCGTGAAGAGGTGATCAATTAAACGTTTAGAAAAAGAGATGATCAATGAATAAAATTATTTCTCTCGCATTTTATATGCCCGAACTTTTAAAAAGAAAGGTTTCCTTGACATAAAAAGAAATAAAAGCTTGAATCACCTTTCTCCAGCCCCATTGGTGTGCCCTGAATGCGCCACACATGTGTAGCCATACAGCCAGATCTGCTTAAAAACTGAAGGGACCAACAATGGTTTTAGTAGACGGCTTAGATGACTGTCGGCGGTTCCCATTCTTCGGATGTAAAGTAACTTTATTTCATTGTAAAATCAGTCCATATCTGTTTCTGTTCTCCCAATTCGTTACGGTGTTTTCAAACGTCAACTCTCTATCAGTTGTTTGAAAGGAAACATTTACAAATTCGTCGAAGGCAGTGACATAATCTTTGGGTCACCAAGAGAATTCAGCGAAAGTTTCCATCAGTGACTCATTTCAACTCGCAGTTATGTTTATGATAGACTAAGAAATACCAACTTCTTTTCGAACGATGTACCTAGAATCGTTTCTTGGTCAATATGTTCACAGAGAAATTTGAAACATTAATGCAAGGTATTGTTAGGAAACATTCCTGTACTCACATATAGATATAATTTATCGGTACGCACGCACACACACACACACTCCCGCACATATATATATATATATATATATATATATATATATATATATATATATATATATATATATATGTTCTTGGTGGATTCAGTTCAAGAGGAAAATAAATGTTACTTCTCAATAATGTTTATCATCATTGAGAAAGGCTTTATGCATATCGCTGATTCCACCAGAATTCAAAAGCACATGCAGCGGTGTTTAAAAGTGAAGTTGTGAACATGTGTGAGTGTGAAAACTGAAATAAGGGCAAGGATAATTTTGTAGGGTGTTTCCTGATTGTTCAGTTAGGAAGAGAAGGGGCGTAGTTAACATCAGTGCAAAGAAGTTGGTGAAATAAAGAGGGTCAGTCAGAGGAGGGAGTCGAATGTGATGGGTCAGTTTTGAGGAGTGTTTTGTGTCACTGAGTGGGCAATTAAAAGGGAGAGCGGTAAAGTCTGGCTTTTAATGGATAAGTGTTGAAATATATGAGGAGAGTTAGAATAGGGTGTGTTTAAATCTTTTTAGTTGAGTGGTAGATAACACTTTGTGTGTTGATGTCGTTGTATGAGTGTTTTCTTAGAGAAGGTTCGGACACTCACTCACAGACACACGCAGATCGGTACGAAGTCGGTAATTGAATTTGTAAATTTGTAAATTTCCCATCTTAACAAGAACAAGAAAAATACTCACGAAAACGACGCGCGTAAACTAAAATGTGAAACCCACATTGCCCTACCATGATGCTTAATTACGACTAAATGATTGCCACCAAGCACTCTTGCCAACTGAGCTGAATAACAATACTAACGAAAATTCTTCACGCTGATATGCACAGGCTCATTTCATTATGATAAATACATTTTTATAGCAACAGAAAATTAAACTTTTTTTAAAATTATATATTCATCACATATTATACATGGACATATTATACAAGTCACAGTTATCATCTTCAGTCAGAATAAGAGTTGGGATTGGGTTTGACCGTGGATTAACCAGTCTTGCATTGATACACTCTATGAACCTTATCAGTTGTAGAATCAACTAATACTTTTTTTTTTAATTTTTGCCGATATCTTTCAGTCTGTTATTATGTTATCAAGCAGCATCTTAATATCAATTGTTTATATATATACATATATATATATATATATATATATATATATATATATATATATATTTATATATATATATATACGTATGTATGTGTGTGTGTGTGTGTGTGTGTGTGTGTGTGTGTGTTTGTATGTATATGAGCAATTGATATTAAGATGATGCTTAATTACATAATAGCAGATTGGAAGATGTTGGCAAAAATGAAAAAAGTGTTGATAGATATCGAAGACACTGACATGATTTCGGGGTCGGCAAAACAATTTCGAAGTAGTTCTCATCGATTATTTATTTTTCAGTGTCATGTTTTATTTTAGTTGAAATGATCGATTTTTTCATATTATTTTTTTATTGTTTTTTTTGGGGGGGAGGTCAACAGAGTTGCTTTAATTGTTTTTTGTTTCTTCTGCATCAAAGTTACAAAAAGCGAGAATTCAATCAGGTTAATCGATTTTGCACCTGAATCTGATTTGAACTCCTTCTTCCCTAATCGATTTTATCCTTTGTAGGAATATTTTCTTTTTTTTTTTAAAGTTAACTGGGTCAAATGAATCAGATTTGATTAGGAAAACCGATTTTGACACTTTTTTTTTAAATTTCCAAATGCACTTGTTTTGATTATTTGTAGGTTGTAGGGACTCGGTATATTGTTGAATGGCGATGAGGCACATTACGATAATAATAATAATGATAATAATAATAATAATAATAATAATAATAATAATAATAATAATAATAATAATAATAACACTCCTCTCCCTAAGAGACAAAGACAGAAAGAAAGTCGGAGAAGTGACCGAACAGGTCAACTTCCTCTTACAGCTCATAGAAACGAACACCCTCCTAGAACTCAACAACTTAATTTACGCTGGGGCAAAAATGGTAGCACAAATCTTCACAACACAAGATAGGACCCCGAGCAATAATAGGGAAGAGAAACCCACCTGGGAAAGAAGATTACAAAAGCAGATCTCCCAACTACAGAGAGATGGAGTACTGCTCAGAAATACACCACACACAGACAGACCACGAGTAAGACTTTGGAACAAATACAAGGTAACGCAAAAAGGCATCGCAACTGTAGTCGACGAGTTACACCAGAAAAGATTAGCCAAAGAGGCAAGACTGAAAAGATACAGACTAAGAACGGCCCAATACACACAAAACCGCACATTCCAAATCAATGAGAAGAAGTTTTACCAAGATTTAAATGGGGAAAGAAGGCAGGACATGAACACAGATGCCACAGAGGCCAAGAACTATTGGAATAGCATATGGGGGCACCCAAAAAGACACAACGTAACACCACTATGGTTAGGAAACATGAGAAAAGAACTAGAAGATATAGACAAGGAAGAAACAATACTACTGAATGAAACCACATTGAAACATACTCTTAGGAAAGTAGCCAACTGGAAAGCACCGGGTCCCGACGGGATCCATGGGTATTGGTTCAAAAAATTCACCACATTACACGGCAGACTCACCCACCTACTCCAAAATTGTCTAAACGAAGGCAAGGCACCAGAATGGATGACTAAAGGCAGAACCACCCTCATCCAAAAAGACCCAGAAAAGGGGAACATAGCAAGCAACTATTGACCAATCACGTGCTTACCACTTATGTGGAAAATCCTGACCGGGCAAATAGCAGAGAGAATATACATGTCAATGGATAGAAGGGGACTACTACCAGAAGAACAGAAAGGGTGTAGGATAGGAACCAAAGGGGCAAACGATTTACTCTACATAGACCAGATGATCTTAAAAGAAGTAAGGAAAAGGAGAAAGAATATTGCAATGGGATGGATAGATTACAAAAAAGCGTACGATATGATTCCACATAGCTGGATACTCGAATGCCTTAGAATGTTCAAAATTAGCAAACCGGTGGTTAAATTCATTGGTAATTCGATGGAAGACTGGAAAGTAGATTTGACAGCCGCAGGGGACAAACTAGCAGAGGTAGGGATAAAAAGGGGAATCTTCCAAGGAGACTTGTTGTCCCCACTATTATTTGTTCTAACAATGATACCGCTCAACAGAATCCTGAAAAACAGCAAAGGATACCACTTCTCTAAAACAAAAAGAAAGGTCAACCACCTAATGTACATGGACGATATAAAATTATTCGCAAAAAACAGGGGAGAGCTTGAGACTCTGTTCAACGAAGTAAGGGAATATAGTGAGGACATAGGAATGGAGTTTGGAATAGAAAAATGCGCAATCATGGTGATGCACAAAGGAAGGCTTTCAATGACTGAGGGAATTGAACTCCCGGACAACAGCAAGATTAGGGCATTGACCGCACAAGACCGATACAAGTACCTAGGTGTCCTTGAATGTGACACGATAAAACGGGAAGAGATGAAGGAGAAAATAAAGAGAGAATACCTCAGAAGGATAAGGAAAATATTAGAAACCAAATTAAACAGCAGAAATCTAATAAAAGGAATGAACACCTGGGGTGTGTCAGTAGTTAGGTATGCAGGACCATTCCTAGGATGGACAAAGGAAGAGCTCCAATCAATGGATAGGCAAACAAGGAAACTTATGACGATGCATAAAGCATTACACCCTAGAGATGATACAGATAGACTATACGTTAAGAGAAAAGAATGTGGCAGGGGGCTCATCAGCATAGAAGATTGTGTCCAGAGAGCTAAAGTAGTCCTAGAAAGATATGTGCAAACAAATAGTGAAGATATCATAA
The DNA here is from genome assembly GCA_963457665.1 of Thysanoteuthis rhombus. NCBI lineage: Eukaryota > Metazoa > Mollusca > Cephalopoda > Oegopsida > Thysanoteuthidae > Thysanoteuthis > Thysanoteuthis major. Next base: position 3,961,827 of record OY735207.1, read on the forward strand.
AGAGCGCGAGAGATAGTGCAACAAACAATAAAGTAGAAAACAATGGAACAGTACTGCAAACTAGAAAAGAAAGATGGGAAGGGAAAAAATTGTACGGCGAGTTTAAAAGACAGATACAAGATGTAGCAGACGAGAAATCATGGACGTGGTTATGAAAAGGGAACCTTAAGAGAGAAACAGAATTGCTCATCATTGCAGCCCAAAACAAAAGCATAAGGACAAACTACATAAAAACAAAAATCGACAGAACACAGACAAACAGCAAATGCCGCATGTGCGGTGAAAGAGATGAAACATTAAACCACATAACTAGTGAATGTAGTCAGCTCGCCCAGAAGGAGTATAAGCATAGACACGATAGAGTAGCAACGATGATACACTGGGAACTAAGCAAACAAATGGGATTCAACCATGTGGAAAAGTGGTATCAGCACAAGCCAGAGGCAGTTTTGGAGAATGACAAACACAAACTACTCTGGGACTTTGAACTCAAAACTGACCACCTCATCCAGGCAAGGAGACCGGACTTAGTAAAAGTAGACAAAAAAAGGAAGGTTAGCCAAATAGTAGACGTTGCTGTGCCTGCAGACCATAGAGTAAAAAAGAAGGAGGGTGAAAAAAGGGAAAAATACCAGGACCTAGCAAGACGGTTAAGGAAGATGTGGAACATGAAAACCAGGGTAGTACCGGTCATAGTGGGCGCACTAGGAACTGTCCCCAAAACGCTGAGGGAGAGACTGGAGGAGATGGGGATTAGGGGGAGGATAGAGACCGTACAGACCACAGCACTACCCTGAACTGCACGGATACTGAGGAAGGTGCGGGAGATATAAGTACTGCAACGAATCGTAGCTCTGTCATGATATGCGAAAGAGAGAGGAGACGTTAGCTGAAGACCTGAGGAGACTTATTGTCACTCAGCCTTCAGCGATAACCACTGGGCAACCGGTGTGAAACTGTAAATCGCAGAATTACTGCGACCTATGAGTACTAGGAGAGGAGGGCTGGAGACTTGAGGAGACTTGCTGTCACTCAAACCCCAGCGGTTACCGCCAGGCAACTGGTGTGAGATTCCAAATAATAATAACAATGATAATAATAATAGTAATAATAATGATATTTCGCTCTGTCTCAGTATATGTATATTTATATATATATATGAATGAATTGTTTGGAATGACACAAATTAAGAAATAGACATGATATTGAAACTACTAATTTGTTAATTAATTGATTAATTGATCAATTAATTATTTGGTTGCCAATGTTTCGGGGAGTGTTCCCATCCTCAGCAGAATGAATGCACTTTTTGATGAGATCAAATGTGGCGCCAGATATGTGGTTCTGAAAAATAAAAGTTAGTTATAATTCATCGTTCAGTGTCCGGCTTGTTCAGTGTGAGATAGTATCAAATGAATTTCTGCTCAAAATAATGTGGATCAGAAGATTGTTTGCTCAGGTCACTGTCCAGTAAAATGCTGGTAAGATGCTAGTTTGTTGAGTTATATACACACCATGCTAATTCTAAATCGCGTGACACATTCTCTATGTAACAACGGGAATCATTTCAAAGAGTTTCAAATAGGTTTTGAAGTATTTTAAGTTATTTATAAATATTCAATGGGATTATATATATTTGTTCAATTATATTTGTCCATATGGGAAATAAAGAGTGCAGACATGGATAGTAAATGAACAAAATGAGAACAGTGAGTATAAGGTATTGATTAAGGCCTTTGCCTTTCCGTAAGGGTGTTATGCTCAATGGTTAATAGAGATGCTGAGTTGGAGTGGTTACCTAATTGGTCGTAGATTCAATTCCTGCTGCAGCCCCATTTATCTTTGATTGTTTATTCTAATTACGCATTATATATATATATATATATATATATATATATATATATATATATATATACATATAGTGAGTGGTAGATTACGTTATTTTATAATGAGAAAAATAGCAGCAGATGAATAATACAAACCATACATAATAGTGTTTCCTCTCTCTCCCTTCCCCCTCTGTCTCTCTCTCTCTCTCTCTCTATATATATATATATATATGTTTATGTATGCATGTATTTATATATATATATATATATATGAATACATGCATACATAAATATATATATATATATTTACGTATGCATGTATTTATATATATATATATATATATATATATATATATAAATACATGCATACATAAACATATATATATATATATATATATAAATACATGCATACATAAATATATATATATATATATTTATGTATGCATGTATATATATATATATATATATATATATAAATACAGATATAAATACATGCATACATATATATATATATGTATATATATATATATATATATATATATATATATATATATATATATATATATATATACAGGAAAGTTATCTTATGATTGGAAAAATGCTATACGCACTGCAATTCATAAAAAGGAGACAAAAATCAGCTTGTAATAACGGACCAATTTTATTTACTCAGAAATTGTAAAAATATCAGAAAATTTACTTTTAAAAAACAAATGAGGGAATGTATAAAGATGCATAACATCATCTCAGATCCACAACACATTCTTTCACCTGGGAAATCATGTCTAACTAACCGATCACCAACACTGAAGGAATGGATAAAACTAAATGACGAAGGAAACTCAATTGATATAATATACCTTGACTTCAGTGAAGTTTTTACCTCCGTACCTCACAGAAGACTTTTGAACAAACTAAAATCCTACACCAAAAGAATATTTTAACGTGATTAGACGACTTCTTTGCAGGAATTAAACGATGTACAACAATAAAAGGTGTAAAGTCAGAATGAAAAGAAATAAACAGAGATGTGCCACAAGGTCCGGTATTAATCCTAACTCTCTCTGTATATGTTAATAATTCACCAAAAACATTGCCATCCGAATGTAGTTATACATTTGCAGATAACATAATAATTTATATTTCAGTAATGAATCAAAACAACGCCGCATAACATGATAAATATATAAAAGAAATAGAAAATTAGTCTGAAACATGGAAACTACACTTCAATAAAGAAAAATACAAGGTGTATAGGAAGAAAGCAAAAGAACTATCACATGAATGATAATTTAAAAAATAGAAAATACAGAACAAGACGAAAATATTGAAATTATTATAACATCAAGACTCAAAATCCATAGATTGACAATTACCAAAAGAAACTGTAAAATATGAGAATGAGACGAGATATGTTACAAACATTTCAAATAATAAAAGACATCGACAGCATCCTTTTTAATGAAAGAAAAAAAAAGAATCGAATCTATAAAAGATATTGCAGAGAAAATTAGATCAAATTGATGGATCAAGATCCAGTAATAATAAAAGTTGAAACAGTAACCAGCTTTAAAAATGAATATGATTATTAACAACCAACATTCCAGAGAAAAAACAGATTAAAAACTTCGAGAAAAGAAAATATCAAAACTCTCACACAAAAGCGAGATATCAACACAAATATGTGCAAAGATTTGCATATTGATATTGAGATATATATGTATATTAAGTACATGTTTTGTGTGTATGTGTGCGTGTGTGTACATTTTACAGCGAAATTGTGAAGATAGTGATTTTGTGGTTTACATAGAGGTTTTGTGAAATCTGAGAACTTTTCAGTGATTTCATGAAGTCCC
>OY735207.1:3970511-4035511 GCA_963457665.1 Thysanoteuthis rhombus
AAAAAGCCACAGTAAACCGCAAACTTTCATCACATTTTGTATTCAACAGAGATGTACAATAACTACTATTGTTAAGGTGTCTGTGTCGAATAAACAATTTGATTTTAGAATGGCCCTGAAAACTGAATAATTTACGAAGCTTGCTAAAAGCAATTTATATTTGAAAAGGAATGTAGGGCTAGCTACAAAACTATCTCTTGATGGGAAAGATTTTTGGTGTATGTGGCATGTATGTGTAGAAATCGCATGTGTACATGGGTTACAATATCTGAAATGTGCATACAAATATTATGTGTTTATGCGTGTATGGGAGTATAGATATGTACTCATGTCATGTATCTGTATGTCGTGTATGCATATGTAATATGTTCATATGTGGTGTTCGCGTCCATGCTTGTATGTATGCATTTTTGACGTGTACATATATCTTTGTATATGTGTGTGTGTTTGTGTGTGCGTGTGTGTGTTTGTGTGTGCGTGTTTGGGGCATACAAGAACCGTCTAAGCGTGGAATACGGTAAAAGGAAAGAGATAGACGTTAATTTTTCTATGAGTAGATCGTTTTTCTACTGGGCAATTTTTCTACCATTGGGGTATTTTTCCGGGGGGCAAAGGGGGTTATGTCCGGTAAGATGTATCATTTGCAGTTTTTTGTTTTGTCGTTTTTTTTAATTTCCCAGGCGCATTTTTCCAGAAATAATTTATCCTGAGGTATTTTATCCTTTAACGATTTTTCCAAGTTTTTTTTTTTTTTTTTTTCTATTGCCGGATTTTTTCCATCCGGGGGAATTTTTCCCTATTGCCTTCAAGAAAAATTAATTGTAACACAACAGGGACTGTTTTGACATGTCACCTGCGTTACCAGTGTTATCTGGTGTTTTCTTTGTCGCTTATATCAACGTAATCCGTAATGATTTAATTGCAGCCATTGCCTCTGGGCACAAAACAACTTGGTTGGAAATTTGTCGAGCAAGAATTAAACAAACCAACATGATTGTTAATCAATTGAAACAATCACGTAATTGCATTTTTTTTTCATTTAGTTTTTTTTTTCTCTTTTCTTTTGACTTGATGAAAAAAAAAGCGATAAAACATCAATGTTTTTCCAGTAGGCTCTCTTTATTGCGGCAGCCTTGGGGGTTTAACGTCGCTATATCGAATTTACCGTTATAACCGGTGGATTTCTTACAAAGTGATACAAACTAATACAGTGAACTCTCGTTATTACGGCAGCCACAGGGTTTAAAAGTGCCGTTTAAATTCATTTGCCGTTTTAACGGGTGGGTCCTATACGAAGTGTAATTGATAGGAGAAACAAAAAAAAAGAGCGGACGAAAATTATTTTGAAGATTTACTAATTTTAGTTTTTAGAATAATGCACTGAGATCTTTGTTATGTTGCTGCAAACTAATCTTCCATATCTCTGTGTGTGTGTGTGTGTATGTGTGTGTAGGTGTGTGTGTGTGTAACTATTTTTATTGCTTCTAAGAGTTGTTTCATCCATTGTGATTATGGTCGATATTTTAAAAAATCATGTATGTATATAAATGTAATATATACCTGTGTGTGTAAGTGTGCATGAGTGTTAGTGTATGTGTGTGTGTTAGTGTGTGTGAGTGTGTGTGTGTTATTGCGTGTGTGTGTGTGTGAATAGTGAATTTGGCAATTCGTGTTACTGTTTGCATGGTTTCTTTATCTCCTTTTACTTACTTTAAAACTTAATAGTTCACTACTTCAAAGATGTCGATGGTGTAAATAAATGTTTATGCCTTATCAATAAGTCACACCGTTCGTTGTAAAGCTAGATCTCAAGATATGGGGATCTAAAAACTGTGGCCATTATGAGTCGATGTGCCGCTAAACCATATTCATAATTCATACGATCTTCCTATTGTAAAAATAAAAACATATATATATATATATATATATATATGTGTGTGTGTGTGTGTTAGTGTGTGTGTGTGTGTGTGTGTTTTCATATTTATCTTTTTTTCTCTCTCTTTAATCAAATTTCCATGATTATCTATTCGGGGTCTGGTAAGTATTATCTGATAAAATCGGTGAGTAAAACTGATCTTATTCATCCAAGAGCATTTGGTACAGAAATGTTCTATTCATAAATGTATCTCTCTCCCCTCTCTCTCCTTCCCCCTCTCTCTCTTTATATATATATATATATATATATATATATATATATATATATATATATATATATATATGTATCTTATTCTCTTCTATTTTTAATTCATATACTCGCACGTGTGCACTCGCACTTGCACGAACACAAACACATGCATACACTCACACATGCACATACGGTAATGCCGCTTTCTGTATGTTTCGAAAACAAACCCAGCGCTAAACGATATTGCATTGTATTGGATCATTATAACATAGCATGAATAGCATGTACAGAACACCCTGATAGTCACCTATGGAGCTTAAACATGGAACCTAAACTGAAAAGACTGACCCTCAAACTGAGAGCCATGCAATGTTCACAGGGAAAGAATCATGCTTAACCTCGCGTGGACAGATCAAAAGACAGCACAGTACATTAGAGGAAAAGATATGTCAGAGAATTCATAGAATCCTTGAGAAACTCAAATGGCAATTGTTTAGCCATACAGAAAGAATATCAGAAAACTGCTGGACATCGCGACTCACAAAGTAGATACCCAGAGATCAGATGCAGAATATAAGATGGCATGACAAATTAGACATATTCTGAAATGACGGGCTCTGCAACGCCCCGTGATGGAGAGATCAGGCGATTCTTAGGAAAATTCCATCTTTGGTGGTGATGAAAATTATGTTCACCTGTCTTTGACTCACTGTTTCAATTCCAGTTCATTGTCAGGTTTTGCCATGATTGAGCCTCAACAATAATGAAGAGATTCCTGCTGTTTATCTCACCTGGTATCCCACTTTCCGGGTCTGATGAAACATCACTGAGTACATCTAGAGTGGTGTTCCTCATCAACATCATCATGTGACATAGAAGGTGAATGACGTAAATTAATCAATATTTAAAATAGTTTTATGCTCAAAAGCGTATATTTTGCTAAAGATACACAATGAGGAACCATTGTTTAAAAGTATTTTAGTGTTACAAAATTTTGGCACAGCAGTAATTAGCATGTACATAATGATATATGAAAAGACGGGGAGAACAAAGTTTTCAACTTGTTTTTTTAAATAAATCTTTAAAAGCTTGTTTCGTCTGACTCTCATCAGAAGATGAGTCGTCTGAAAAATGTACAGCAAGGAAAAAATGAATAGATTTGGAAAAATGACGTTTACAACGGCTAACAAACATGTTGAAGATAGTTGCAGAGAATTACAGGTGCAATGACTGAGAATAAAGATGCGCTCAAACAGTAGTCAAATTAGAAATGTTTTAGCGCAAAAACAAATTCTGAGGACAAAGACTTGTTTACTAACTCGATCTTTACTATAATAATTCTGATAATTTCTGTGTTGGTATTGTGTCATTACAACAAAGATACGTCCATATAACTGGAAAATGAAAAATGCATTTATTTTACTCTGAAAATGTCTATTTTTCAACATTGTAAATATTGATCACATAGATCGAATATTATACTTTTAATATCAGATAAGAATCCAGCTGATTACTACAGTGTAAGATAAAGACATGAATTCGTCCTCGTAGTTGTATTGACATAGTGTTAGGATGTTCAAAAACAATTATGAAACGAGTTGGTTCAATGTCTTTGGTCATGATACTGAATGATTGAGATATAAAATCATACCCCAGGGAGCATAAGACAAAAATTATAAATTGCATAGAGAATTTAGTCGTGGGTGAATGACATTTTGTGATAAAGATCCAAGGGTGAATGGCATTGACACAGTTCAAGAAACATTAGTCTAAGGTTAACTGATTTGGAGACGATTGTCTGCTAGTGAAATCCTGGAATGAAACAGACGCGAATAGTTAGATTGAAGGGCGACACAAATGCTTAAGAGACAGATGGGGTCTGCCCCATACACGTTGAATGCTACCTTCGAGATTTCAGTGAGGCATATCAACAGATACGATGTGACTGAAAAATGAGCGTTCAGGGTGGGCGTAATAGGGAAAATACCAGATAGCAAGGAACGGGCTCATTTTTTTTTTTTTTTTTTTTTTGTCGTGGTGAAATGCGAGAAGCAACAAGAAGCAAATCGAATTGAAAGGAAAAATATCAATTATTACCTTGAACAATTGTTGTAATCAATTAATAACGCTAGCATTATCCCTAACCACATCCTTAAATTACTTAATCAAACCTGAATTATCTAATTGATCACTTCCAACACCTGTACGAAAACTTTTCCAAATTTAACAATCTGTCGGTCTCAATGTTCTGAGTTGCTTCTCGTATATTACAAGGACAGAAAACGTCAACCATTACTATCACCAAAACTGTTTATAAAGGTTTTTTTCAGTTTTCAAGTGGTTCTGGCTGACTTGCTATGTGTTTATGCATCACAGGTGAAGGCTGTATCAGTGGGGCTAGAGGGCTGGAAACTTCAACATTTACAGTTTATTAAGTCAATTTTTGGTTATTGTTATTTTTTTTCGATTCGCTCTTTGAATTTTTTGTAAATATGCTCAATTTGCAATGTAAGTTTATTCTGAATTGATCCTGATATTGTATCTACATCTTTTTTTTATTGAAACTTTTTTAGTAATCACTCTCCAACAAAAGGGCAAGTTTTTTTTAAAGTTAGACCTTGTGGCTCGAATAGTTGTATTTTCCCCCTTTCGTATATGTCACGTATACAGACGTAACCCCTCAAAGGGGAAATTCGAAATTTTGCACACATACTCCCCTCAATGAGTAGGAGAAACCTTGAAGGGGGTTGAAAATTCAACCAAGAGGCTGATTTAATTCCGTTCTCCTTTCTCAATTGTACAGCCCTAAGAGTTCATTTCAGAAACTTGAAAGTTTGCACACACACACACACACACACACCTACTCCCATGAGTGCGTAGGGAAAACAGGGTTTTTTTGCAGGGGGTGATATTCTGACTCGTGGCTGAAACAGTTGTCTTTTTGTCTATCAATGTATGTGTCATGTATTCTCACTGTACCAAAGGAATCAGAATAGAATTAGACCTTGAAAAAGCCGGACTCGTTTTATTTTTCAGTTTCCTTTTAAATGAAAAGTCTCCTTAGAAATGAATTCGCATTTCAAAATGGAGATCTAAGAAGTGATACGCGGTACATGTGTTTCTACAATTTCAAAAAAATTACAAAAAATTTCTCGATATTAACCCATTCCCTGTAGATGACGGAAAATTAAATAATTCCAATGGCTGTCAATTTAATTTCTGTTCTATTGTGATTAATGACCACTCAGTCGTATCAATGAGTCAGGGTTGTTATCTTGCAATGGATTACTTGGAAAGGAGTATTTTGCAATAGACAAGGGCTTTTATCTTGCAATGGATAACTATTACTCATCATTTTTTCCATTGTTGATACGGCCTGAAAACGAACATCACAAGTGGGACTTTCAGCTAGATCTCTACCTTCTGCAGTAAGTGATTTGGTTTAATATAAATACATTGCATATCAAACCCTACGGGTATTTCAAAAGAATATGTATCTGTTGAACCTTGCTCAATCCTCCCATCAATATCCAACGATTTGATGGCTATATCTCTATCTGAACTTGAGTTATGCGATGACAGATTTATTTCACATGTTTCACAGGTTTTTTCGATCCGAGGCCAAGAGTTTTTTACCACGATTTGATCCTAATCGTTCGTTTTTTAACTTAGCTATCTGACAAACTTATTTTTCTTTATTTCCTTATTTGTACGATTGAATCTGTCAATATATCCAAATTACAGAGGTTCCATTTTTTATCCTTACAGTTTTTGGTTTGTGCTTGCCCAATTCATTTGCATAACAAAACCCGGGTCATTTGAATAATTCCAAGAGAATTACTGTCCCTATCAAATGATCTCAGTTTTTTTTCATTCCATCTGGCAAACATACAAACTTTCAATTAAGATGTGATTACGGTTTTATCTTTTTTTCCAACAAAGTATCATTTGATGATTTGTTGTTTTGTTGGAGCGTCGTTTTTCCCTCTTCCTCCTTTTAACACTTCTCTTTTTTCCTCCTTGTTATTCTCTTCTTCTTCTTCTTCTTCTTCTTCTTCTTCTTCTTCTTCTTCTTCTTCTTCTTCTTCTTCTTCTTCTCATCATTATTATTATTATCATTATTATTATTATTATTATTATTATTATTATTATCATTATTTCAGTAGTAGTAGTAGTGGGATTAGTATCGTTTCTCTTCTCATTGTTCTTCTTCTCGCTGTTTTCTTCTCCTCTTCCCACTCTTTCTTCTTCTTTGTCCTTTTCTTCCCGTTTTTAATTTCCTATTTCTTTTTTCCCCTTCTTCTTTTCTTCCTTTTTTCTTCCTCTAAGTATTTCTATCGTGGAAATCTTTTATAAGATTTGTTTTTTTCTTTATCCTTCATGTAGATATGTTGGGTGGAGCGCTTATTTCTGGCATAACATTGTCTCATGTCAGAGACATCAAAAGAAGATTGTTCGACGCACCCATTTGTGCTGATAGACGAAGTCAATCTCATGCAGAGACGCACAAAAATGTTTTTGTGTGGAAAAATATTGACTTTTTCCCCACGATGCAAGAATCAATATACTAACGATTTATCTACGTACGTATAAACAGCCAGAATTGTATTCAAAAATATTTCCCTTTTGATGTGCATACAACTATATGTAAACAAAGCTGACCGGCAAGGATTTGCTAACCCTCATACACAGGGTGGTGCAAAAGTCTGAACCTTTTAGACTGTTTATAATGGGAAGTAAGTTTAGTATAAAATGAAATTTAATTACCAATCAATCAATGACTAAATTATTTTCAAATCAATGTTCCGCTCCAGTATTCACAGTGACAATGTAGCGTGCATTCTCCCAGGCTGTACTAGTGGTCTTAGAAGACTGTGACTTCTCTCCGTTGGCTGCATGGCTAAGATGAATGGGGTATCAGTACTTTGAAAACCTTCCGGCTGAGAAGGTCGATCAACACTACAGATCATTGTCCAGTATGCACAGCATTCATCTTGTGATCAAGTCTAATCTGATCTAATGTCCTCGTGACATCAATCACAAGCCCTTAGGGACCTTTACACCCAGTGACTGTGTGTTTGCGTGCGGGACCCTGAGGTTTGAACCGGTGTCACGTTTGCAACTGTAGAAATGCTAATAAATAAACTCTGCGGTATCTGTACTTTCCAGTTTAATTTCTTATATGTGCCCTATGTGGGGACTCCTATTAAAATGATTGGCACTAATAGAGACTGTTCCCTAAACCTTGAACCCTAAGCCTAACCCTTTGAATGTTGTTCTACTTGGGTGCAGCTTGAAGTGTTTAACCTCGAATAAACTACATTGTCTCTGTTTTGAATAAAGATTGATTTGTCCTTCTACACAACGACTGTTGCTTATGTCATTGAGTGTCGGAAGCGTAGTATATATACATCGTAAATACTTGAGCAAAACACATTTGATATTTACTACGATTGGTGCAAGGCCGCTAGACTAAGACATCCGGTGAGGATCGAAATCATTATTGTTGTAATGGTCAGCATCACGAGCTTGTTAACCCTAACTACACTGATAGAGAAACTATAGATTTTTACAAATCTCTTTGGGACGAATGTAATGTTATCCCTAAGATCTTTGATTGTCACACTACAAGTAACTCAGGCATTTGTATCGATACAATTCTATATCCAAAGCCATTTGGGTCATTTGCTTTTTAGCACTTCACTCAGTCCGTCAGTATCGGTCTGGGAATAAGTAGCGCGAATTGAGAAGAAAGAATGAGCTCTCAGTGAATCTCGATTTCATGATCGGATATGGCCCAGTTGTTCAGCAATAAAAACAAACCTGAAATTCAGATTATAAGAGCTAGTCTGATAAGTTGTTGCTCTGAAAGCCCTTTCCTTTACAAAGCCATTCTTTTCAAAGCTCCTGCCTCTCAAAGCCTTCACCCTGTAATCACCTTCGTTTAACATCAATGTATTAAAAAACCAATACTTAAAAAAAAAGAATTTCATAGACGCATGATTGTATTCTGGCGTAGTAAAATAGCATTCCATGTTCTGATGACGTAATGGGAGAAACCACATCAGGGTCATTGAAGAAATTGGAGAGAATACTCCGTGAAGATGATGTGAGACATTTCCTATGTCGATTTGTCAGTTAGTCATCGACTGCGATCGGTGCTATAGATGCTAACGCATCTAAAATCAAAGATAGAGCTTAACAGTGGAATAAAAATCAACAATAATGATTTACAAAACTTCATCCAATAAAAATGAATTATAAGATAATAGCTATCATGATTCTACTTTTGCAGAGGGGAAGATTTTTGCGATATGCATTGTTCTCAGTCTTCAAATAAAAGAAGCCAAATGATCAACATTCTAATGGTACCAGGTAACAAAAACAAAATTTAGTTTATAAGTTTTATTTCTAAGTACCATTGTTTGTGTCAGACCAATTTACGACAAAACAATGACTTCAAAGGATTGATGCTTTAGTTGACAAAAATAGAACAAAAATCGTTTGGGAAAATAAAAAATAAGCCACGAACATAGAAATAGCTCATTTCTCTGACAAAAGATTACAAAAACTTTTCCGTCTTCATTCAATACTTTTTTACTGGTCTAAATATTTCCCCTTCAAAGAGAGCTTGCAATATTTTTCCCGGTAAATGATAACTAGATTCTATTAATGATTACTAGATTGTATTATTTCTAAGTACTGTTTACCTTCATCGTATTTTTTAAAGAAGTGTAATCACAAATCAATCCAGGGCATAACTCCACTTCACTGAGTAAAAAGCGCGGATAAGAAAAAAAAGAAATAAGCTCTTTGAGTTATTCGAACTTATGCCCCTCTTGCAAAAAGGAAGCCTGCTTTACACCTAGCTGCTCTACCCATGGAAGTCGAGATCTGATCTTTTAAACCTACCCTTTATCAGCAACATCTCTGTTGTTTGAGGTTTTTTGTTTTGTACTATTAGTATAATCAAAACTTTCTTTGTTTCATTTCCCTTTTCATTTTCATGAAAGAGATACCTTATATCTCTGACCAATATACTTAGGAAACTTTCCTGCCATCGTCATTCAATAGACTTTTCCCGATCTAAATACTCCCACCCCAGGGATGTCTGCAATATTTGTGCTGGTAAATACTTTTCCCTTTCATTAATGTTCCCAATCACGTTGTCGTCTCGCATCTCAAATCAGATATTCGCTTACATAAGCTTTCCAATAGAGCTAACGATTAATCGACGGGTTATTTTATTCGGTCTGATTGATCGGACTATCCGATCGATTAGTGTATCTATCCGGTTCTGTTTAGTCTCTCATCGGTTGGATTGGTAGACTAATGTCTGTCTATCTATGAGGAACAATTCACTCACACACACGCATTTATATATATATATATATATATATATATATATATATATATATACACACACATATATATATATATATATGTGTGTGTGTGTGTGTGTGTGTGTATTGACCATGCGTCTTTATATATATTATGATAATCTTCACGAACTGAACCCGTGGAAATTCCACGTGATTTAACAACTAAGATTATCAATTATCTCATCTTTTGCCTGTATATCTCCATATTCTTTCCGTTATCCTTTCCAATATCAATTGCTTATCCATGTTTTTATCACCTAATGTCTTTTCAAACTATCTAACCTCCCTTTCCTACGCTCTCTCTCTCTCTCTCTCTCTCTCTCTCTCTCTCTCTTCCTCTCTCTTTCTCTCTCTCGTCTTTTTCGCCCTCTTCTTATCCTTTCCTTAAACAATCTAACCTTTTTTTTACTGAAGCATAACAATTGAACGCTTTCATTACGTTGACAAAGTCCCTTGGTTCCCAACTGAAGAGGAATTACTCCCAAGGGGGAATTTAGGTAGTCATAGGGGTATTAAGTGAAAATGAAAGTCATTTCAAATGATGTGTTCCTAATTATTTTTGCTTGCCTTCTCGGAGTAACAGATACACAGCAGCAGCAGCAGCGGTATAATTATAGAATTGAACTGCTTCTTATCATCATCATCATCATCATCATCATCATCATCATCATTCAGTCAGTCAGTCAGTCAGACAGTCGTTGAACATAGACCTTTCTCAGGATTCACCAAACTTCTCTGTCATGAGTATCGTGGCGCCAATACTTTCAGAACTTGTCTAGTTTGTCTCTCCATTTTATATTCTGTCCGCCCTGGTTTCGCATGAGATCTCTGATCGGTTGTCCGCCATTCTCGCAACATGACCAGGCCATTGCCATTTGAGTTTTCTAATGGATTCAATGATGTGTCGAATTCCCGGTATATTGTGCTATCTTGTGATCACTCCATGTGAGATTGTGCATGATTCTCCTATGTGAATATTGTATATTTCTCAGTTTGAGGATCATTTTTTTTTGGCTAGGTTCCATGTTCCAGCTCCATATGTGACTATCGGGAGGATACATTGGTTGTACATCCTTCTATTGGGAACTAATGCGATTTTTTTGATATCAAAAGTTGAGCCTGCAAATTATTTTTTTTAATAATGCTTTTCAATTGAACAATTTTTTTTTTAAATGATCATTTGAAATTATTGGTTGTTGCAAATTATTTTAATAGGACGGGGAAAAGTAGCAATCTTATTGACAAAAAAGATAGGGGTCTTCAAGAGGTTTTGCAACACTGATCTAGTCTATCTAATCTTCTAAACTCTTTTCGGTCGTCCCCATAATAAGTGTGCGAGCACTTTAGTCGATGCCTTAGCTCAACTTTTTCCTGGCATTAGGCCATAAGAGGCGAATGGGTCACTAAAATTCCAAATCACAAACAAAGGCTCTCGAGACTAAACAATTCAGCATCACTGTACGCCCCGAGAAGCAAATAAATCTACATCGATACTTGACCAACACTGCAACAAATTTTCATCCAAAGGAGAATTCCCTGAATTGATCATAAAAGATTCAATTACTTAAAGTTGTTCAGCGCTCTACATGCCCTGACATACACATACATACACACATATGTACAAAAATACACACTCTTTTCCATACGTACGCGTACATACATATGCAAAGAGAGAGAGAGAGAGAGGGATATATATCTATATATATATATATATATATATATATATATATATATATGTAGTGAGAGAAGGGGAGGATGGAGAGAGGGGAGAGAGAGAATATGGTGAGTTCTGTCCTTTTGTTACATTAACAAAATTACACTCATATTGTCTTTGTTATGAATACTAACATTAATTTAAAGCAGATAGCTGTGAGGACTTTTCATGTTCGCTTTTCCCTGGTTGTCCATTTTGTACGATGTCACAAAATGGACAAAACTAAATAAAAGAGAAAAACAGACGTATGAATCACAATGGCGATTTCATGGCAAATATGACAATATATCATACATAAGATAGATAGATAGATAGATAGATAGATAGATAGATAGATCTGGGCACTCACTAAATAGAGACCACCATGTAACTGGTGTATTTTTGCAGCATCCCATGTTGGGCATGATCAATTAAAAACTTTGAAAAACCAGTGATCAGTGAATTATTAGAAAATGATCAGTAAAAAAATTCTCGATTTTCAAAACGAACAAGCCTGAATGCTGTCGAACTCAGACTGAGGATCAATTTAGCATTGATTTACATTGCAAACTGAACCTACCACTAAAGCACTATTCGAAGGATTTGAAAATACAAAAAAATAGTTTTCCAGACATAATAATGGATAACAGTTCACATTTTAGGTCCCATAGCCCCATGGAACCGATCAGCATGCACGATATTTACATAAATAACCAGCCAGCCACCCAGCCAGCCAAACTAACTTGAAACTTGACGAAATCTATGTTGGTAGTTTCTGTGACAGTTTTGGTTGACGGTTTCTAATATGAAAGTAGGCGGCATTCTAGGGCTGATAGTTACGCGTTTCTTCATTTCAAGACTATTCCAAACACTAGCATCGAACCAGGCACAAGTTTATCGAAGAGGTCACGACATGACTAAACATTGGCGCCAAAGGATGGTCTTGCAATGTCTTTGCAAACTCAACAAGAACTATTCCGGTGAACAACTATCAGACATATCTTTTTTTTTTTTCTGATCAGATGTGATTTGTTACTTAGCCACGTTGATTAAATGTTTACTAATGAATCCCCGTGAGAAAATACACAAATATATTTGAATTTCTATGAGACAAATTCTATTGGAAAAGAAGCTCTTTCTCTTTCTCTCTCTCTCTCTCTCTCTCTCTCTCTGACATTGACTCTCCCTGTACCTTTCTCTGCTCCCCTCTCTTTCTATCTATCTATGCCTCTATCTTTCTCTCTTTCTACACCTCTGCCTTTCTCTCTCTCTGTCTACGCCTCTGACTTACCCCTCCCTCTCTCTGTTTCTTTCTTTGTCCGCTTCTGTCAGTCTCTCTCTTTTTTCTCTGTTTGTATCTCTCTCTCTCTTTCTCTATTTGCGTCTGACTTACTCTCCCTCTCCCTCCCTCTCTCTCTCTCTATCAATCTATCTCCCTCCCTCTCTCTCTCTCTATCAATCTATCTCTCTCTCTATTTGCGTCTGACTTACTCTCTCTCTCCCTCCCTCTCTCTCTCTCTCTCTCTATCAATCTATCTCTCTCCCTCTCTCTCTCTATCTATCTATCTATCTATCTATCTTCCTTTATGTATATTTGTGCGTGTATGTGTGCGTACTGAATTATATAATTCATTTAGTAATCTATAAACCCATGGAATGTTTGCGTCTAATCAATCTCAGTCGAGGTTTTATTAAAAAGTAACCGAACCATTTACAGTGAAGTTCAGATTGGACACGAAGTTTTCGGACTATATTGGATGGAGAAATGAATTCTTTTCTGTTTACCTTTTAGATTGTAATGAAGCAACAGAGTTTGACCGCGGTGCAGCCAAGCTTGTCTTTTTTCTTCTTTATTTCCTCTTTATTCAATCGAATTGTATAGTTTCACTATTCCTTTCCCCTTTTCCTTTTCAATAGCTAATGATTTAATATTTTCTCCAGTCGTTTTATTTTTTTTTTTCAACTTCCTTCTTTTATTTCTTTTTATTCTTTCTCCTTCTTCATTTTTTTCTTTCTCTCCTCTGCTTTTTTTCTCTCTCATATCTTATTTCCCACTTCGGCTTTCAACTTTTCCATTTTCCTTATCTTTTCTTTCATCTTCCATTCTATTTCTCCTTCATTCTTCACTTTCGTTGTTTCTTTTCTTCTCTGTTTCTTCTTCATTTTCTCTCTTCGTTCTTTTCATTCTTGTACCAAACTCTCAAACTAAAATTGACTTCAGTTTCCTTCACGAAGAAGAACAACGACAACAGCAGTAAAAGAGTTTTTTTTGTTTTTTTTCTGACTCTTGATCAATTTGCCAGGCATGATATCCGGGATTGGATATTACAAGGAATGGAAATCCAAGTCCATCAAGGAGTGAAGACGAAATCGACATTACCCGAATCCTACGTTTTAACATAGCCACCATTGTGATATTCTTGATTCGCCACACTTCTCTTTCGTGGGCATCGCGGAGCCAGTACTTTCCGAATTTGTCTAGCTCGTCTCTACCATCATCGGAAAAATTTTGTCTACCAACATCACATTCGGTTATAACACCTGAGGAAGATAGATCGATCGAAACGTCGTGTTAATAACACAAACAATAAAATGTTCAATCATCCGGAAACAGCCTTGAATATTCATCACCTTTCTTGAAATTATTGACAAGAATAACGTTCACCAAAATTAGGATTATAAACCGATAGGTAAAATTCACATCTCCTTACCGTGATTTGAACTTAAAACCTGCTGATTGCTGGGAGGCCGTCTTACTGACTGAGCTTGAATAATAAGTCTTAAACTCCAACGAATATTTATCTTACCGATATGCCCGGATTATTTTATTTTTCAGTCTATCTCTATCCTTTCGCTATCCTATTTTTTAAACTTTTTAATTTTTTTTTCATTCAATGTTTTTCCCATTTCCTTATTTCTTTCATTTCGATTTTCTTATTCTGTTTGTGTCTCTCATTCTTTCTTTCTTTTTTAAACTCATTCACCTCTGCCAACGAAGTCGGAAGAGGTATTTGAATTAATCCACATCCCCCTGTCCTTCTATCTTTCCAAAAAGATACATCCAAAAGTTCTCAATGAATCTCAATGAACTTTGCCAATTGGTGGGTAACGGGCAACAGGGGGAGTGATTTAATTTTGGAGCGGATCCATGATATTTTTCTACTGCTACGAGCCCTGTTTATAGTTTTGAGAAGAGTCATGAATATTTAAAGAAGCAGCACACATCAACATATCCGCTTGGTGTGAATTATGCAAGAGCAAAATTTAACTCGATGTGGTTCCTTCTCTTCAACAGGGATAAAGTATGAAAATCCAGAATTAACGAAGAGAGGGAAAGATATCACACGAATCCAACTTTATAAGCGTCACTACCATTGGAGAGTTTTTTTTAGATCTGTTTACCACTACCATTCTCGGAAAGTACACATCAACAACACGAACAAGAAGTTCAATCATCCGAAAAAAAAAAAACTCTTTGAATTTTAATGGACTTATTTTCATCCAATTTTTAGTAACAATGTTTTGGTAGAGATACTTGTTCTCTGAATGCTATTGAATTTTATTTGGCTTTCAACTACGTGCACCAGACTCTTCCCAAGCCTCTCCTCCTACCTTTATTGAAAACAAAACAGGAAACCATTTTTCATTTCTTTTCAAAATATTTTGTCCGTTCAGTCACACTAAACCACTGCTATCAATAATTCTTTAAAGAAAGAAAGCACCAAAAACTCATTCTACCCATTGATGGCATGTCACCTGCTGTCAAAATTCGGTACACGTTTACCAAATAGCAAAAGATGAAGGTTCAGTGCGTCTTTTTGTTCGTTTCATTTCATTTATATTTCTAGATTATAGATAATAAACCATTTTCTTTTTTTTCTTTTCATTCTGGTCGCTTTTCACTGATCAAAGAATCAGCATTGATCTTAACTTCATTGACGTTGCACTTAGTTGTATGATTTAAACGAAGATAACAAATTTCAATGTCACATCAGAAAGATCGAGTCGGGGTAAAAACTCCACCGATTGGTACAAAAAAAATAATCTTTCCTTTTCTCGACACATTTATGTAGACAGAGGAATTGGCAAATATTTTTCATTATATCCATTAAACACTCGTCATAACGGCATTATTTAATGACACACGCTTTTTAATGTAACATTTGCTACTTACAAATATGGTTAGTAAAAATCCAACTTTTTGATTGATTCATTTTATTTGCAAACCCACACATGGAAAGGTAAGGTAAAAGTGTTCTTTCCTTAATTTTTTGGTTACTCATTATTAATGGGCATTGTATAAACCCAATCAGATATAGTGGCAAATCGTTGTAAGACACTTTTAAAACCCAGAGGCTGCAGTAATAACGGTAGTCTAATGTATATAAGATTTTTCCGAAGTGTATTTTCAGAAAGAAAACAAATCAAATCTTGCAACATATTTAGCTTCTCTATTTTCAGGTTTTAAGATACAGGGAATTCCTTCTGACTTTAAAAGTTTAAAAAGTAAAGACGGGGTACCTCATACACCCAAATAGATTTTTGAGATAATCCAATATTTTCGGGAAAATGTACATTTTTTAACACGCACTATTTTCTTAGTTTTTTTAATTTGGAGAAGAGACATTTTAATACTAAGATGTGTCCTGACTGTTGGACTCACTTTTGTCATTTCACAGTTAGGACAGCATTTCGATCGATCATTCCGACGAACCTCCTAATGTATTCATACAGGATGAAAAAAAGAGAATCTTCGCCCTCAGTTATGTGGACTAGAATATTTCTATATGCTTGCAAGTCGAGGACCTTGATAGCGGATCTATTGAGAAAGATACAGACGACATAGTTGAGATGCTTTGAAAACTCCTCAGCATCTTCTTCATCTATGATTATATCAAAAACAAAACCAGGTAAGTCATCAGGCGTTACAAAGACCTTCTAACAACATTGAAAAGACGCAAACTGTCATGGTATTGGCAGTGTGAACGTTCTACCATCAGCTGAGTTTTTAAAGATAATCTGGCAAGACATAAGGACAGGAAGTAGAAGGTGGTTTGGCAGAGAGAGAAAGAGACGGAGAGACAGAAGGACACCATCCTCAAATCATCATCTTCAGTCTCTTAACGTCCATCTTGCACATAGACCTTCCCAAGAATTTGCCACACTTCCCTATCATGGGCGTTGCGGAGCCAATACTTTCTGAATTTTTCTAGCTCGTCTCTCAATCTATTACTCTGCCGACCTCGGTTGCATATGTGATTCCCGGGGATCCATGTCGTATGTCGTGATGTCCATCGGTTGTCTGTCATTCTTATGACCGGCCAATTCCCATTTAAGTTTTTTAATGGATTCTATGATGTCTCAGACTCCTGTCTTCAGTCAAGCAATACTCGGGGGTGTCAGAAGGGTGGAGAATACTGTTTGCAAAATTACCTAGGATACCCCCCACGTTTGGCCAAACTGCAATCGTTTGATTGATTGATAGCAAATCAGAACATGGTTGGGTTTACCAACACGATAACAAAGCAAACAATATTGGTGGAAAATAAAAATTATTTTCCTGTTTGTACAACAGACATAATTGTACACTCGAGGAAAGCCGTAGAATGGATCGGCCAAAACGGTGTTGTCACAGCAAATGCGTCAAAATGAATGTTAGATACTTCAAGGTTCTGTTGGAAGGCGGAGATTTCCAGCACCGTTATAACGGATTTGCTGATATAACGCATTTGCTGATATAACTTATGGATTTTACACGAAGTATATTGGAAATGAGAAAACAAAAAGTTCAGACAAAAAATGAATTTTCATTACCCTTCCACAGTGGATCAATGGCGGCCATAAATTTCATAAGTTTCGACTCAGATATTTTAAAAAATCGTACAATGTAGAGGACCCAATGATATATTCAGAAATTAGAAGACATCCACCTATACTTCTTAATTATATAACAAGGAACCATTAAGTGCAGACTGGAAATTCCTTTTTATTACTCTTTCACAGAAGATCTCTGATGGCGAGACATTCCATTAGTATCAGTTTTGACATTTTCTTAAAAGAAAATTCTACTGTGCATAACACCCTGTGTTATACTAGGGCATCAATGCATTTCTTGTTCTATCCTTAAGGTACCGGTATTATAACAACAGTCATATAGTTAACAATAAAAAAAGTCGAACCATGTAGAAGACCCATTGTTATACAGGGATATTGATGCATTTCCTCTCTAACCTCGTTCTATCTTCTTAATTATATAATGAGAAACTAATAAGTACAGACTAGAATCACTTTTTATTACTCTTTCACGCAGGATTACTGGTGGCAACTAAGTTTCTGTATGAACTTTTTATTACCGTATATTGTAGAAGATCGAATCTTATATTCGGATATTAAAACAATTCTACTAACATCTCGTTTTTGAGTGGGCGGCCATAAAGCTAGTAGTAATGAAAACCGTACAGTGAATCGTTCAGTGTAGAAGATCTGATGGTAGATTTGGAAATTCATGAACGTTTACTTACATTTCGTTCCTTTGTCTTAGTTATTTCAAGCTTATCATTAATTGATAAGACTTACCTATTGAATTTCTTTTCCGATTTCTGTGTTACTTTAGACGGCGTATTCTCAACGGTTTAATGATTTTGATTTTTTAAATAAAATACTGAAATCTTCCCGTGCTGTTGCTACAAATTATTCTCCGACGATAGTCTTGCAAGGATATGAAAACAAACGTGACGTTAGAACACGTCATTAAATAGCGTCGTTCCACAGATTGTCGTTAAGACGAGGGTTCACTGAAGCACAAATCATAGCTTCCCTATTATCAAAACTTTTATGGTGGAGATGTAGTTCTACAGGCTCGAAGAGATGATGATTTATAGGAGAAATGTCAGGTGAATATGGATAATACCGCAGTCCTTATTCTCAGCTTGCATGCAGTCAGCTGAGAGTAGTGAGGTTGAGAACAGTTATGGTTCATTTCATTTAGTTCATGTTGGACATATCCTCTCAACCTTTTGACCTTACATATTGCCTTAAGATGAACCAACGCTGAACAGTTCGTACTATAGTAGCGTTCTCTCCAAATGCTTTGTTGGGATTATCTGCTGCCTAATCAGCATCAAGCCCCATTTTGAAATGATTCTTAAAACTTTGGGTAACTTTTTGTGTTAACACTATTGTGTGACACCAGTGGTATTGGATCTGCGAAAGAGTTGCCATTACATCAGTAAATCTCTCACTTTCAGCATTATTCTCTATTGCAAGGCTTCTTGAACTTTCTCTTCCATTAATTTCGAACCCTTTGTGAAGAATATAGTGTAAAATGTTTGGATACTATAGAACAGACACTTCACGTAACATTCTCTTTGAGTAATGTAATTTAATTTCATCTAGTGTTATATGTTAATGAGACGGTTGAGTCTGGCCTTTTCCTATGAGTAACTCAGTTTTAGGTACGGTCTTAAAGACACACACGCGCATATCATTCATAATCGACGGATATACATGCATTACGTTACGAGTCATGAAGATAGCGATGTTGAAGTAAGATTGGAGATTGAGTGTTGTACTTACTTCATCTCTCTCTTTCTGTCGTTGTTCACTGAGGTTCGGGCATGAGAGAACCTGAGAAGGAAAATCTTTTCTTAGCGGGTTGTACGAAGAAGAATGACTAGAATTAATCGCCATTTCGTTGTACACTGGAGGTAGATCGCTCATTTGAATGAACACGATATTATTCTTAAAATGGCCAATCGAATTTCTTCTATGTCGGCTTATGTTGCTGTTATTTGTCAAGCGATTTGTAGTGGGTTGTCAAAGTCGAATTTCAGTTACGTGATTACAAGTAGCTTACTACAACTGGGTAGATTCATTCTCGACCAGGGGAATCCCGGCTTCCCGCCCAGATCTCTTGTTTTTGAGGAGGTACCGCCCCAAGAAAGGGGAGGCAAAGCCCTTAGCAGCAGGTACCTCATGGAAGAGATTCGGTAGATGTCTGCCTTCCGTGTTTTTGTTCTCCCCTATTTGTACCTATCTGATTTCAATACGACGTGGATTTTACAAAATGAAATCATGAGTACTTGTGTGGCAACAGGTCATGCAATTCCTCATATCGCGTAAACCAAACTGCATCGTCCAAAATTTGTTTACTTTATCATTTCAATTTCGAGATTCCCTTCAAATATTGTTTATGATAATAACCTACATATTCCTGATCCGAAGGACAACTTAAACTAAACAACAACATTTGTTTATATTTGTAGATTTTCATTTTTCGTTGCCCAGTTTTCATTTTATATGCAATATAATTTTCAATTCGAAACGGACAATTTTTTTTAAATTTAGTTATTTTAATATTGCTTGATCAATTAAAACTCGGTTTTTTTCTTGTAGCCCAAACTATCTATCCTTCCTAACTTCAACTTATTCACACCCTAAAAGCGGTCATAACAGCACACATGCAAACCAGAGATTCATGATCCTTTTGTTAATACAGTATTGCCACGCTGTATGTCATATTTACAAAACGCAATTGCAGAGTTAAATGGCTTGTTTTATTTTTTATTTTTACTCAAGGTATCAGTAAGAAGGTAATTATTCGTGCGACGGAATTAAAACCAATGAAGAAATTAATTTAAACAAAACACCTTAACACTGCTTATTGATGAAAAAATTGAAATACCCTTTCAAAATCGCTCGTGTAAACACTTTTCTAAAACATTATTATGCAAGAGAAACGAAATATCATGTGCAACAACCAAAAAGATTAATTACACGCGCGAAGCAATATTTTTTTTCTTGAAATTCGTGGGACGAGTCTTGGCCAATGAGTATTTCAGCGACATGTGATGTTCTTGAGTTTGTGTTAGGAACGGCAGTCACTGAAGCTTTTTCTGGGATTGTATCCCTTTGAATTTCCAATATCTTAATCTTAAGGCAAGCAAATTAGATTTGAAAGTGTCAAAATGGTGAAGTTAAAGTTGAAAAATGAAAATAACAAATTTATCAGATGCCAAAATTAAAAGATGGTATCAAGACCCCACTGATAAAATCATTAGAAGATTCGAAAGAGAAAGAACAAAAGTTCTTTTCATTGGCAATAAACAAAAAAAAAGGGTTGTTTGACATCATGTTATCGCATATTAGAAAAATGTCCAAAGCCCCAGCTTGGATACGTGAACGGCAATGGCACATAGAAGCAGTTCAGAAAGGAGCCAAAAGTAAAAGATTTTCATGGAGCCACGTAGCAAGAACAAAATTTATTTTAATGATAAGGTTTATTTTTAAGTACTATTGTTTGTTTCAGACGAATTCATGACAAAACCAATGAAAACAATGACTTCAAAAGGATTGCTGCGGGGCTTTAGTAGACAGGAATAGAACAAACGAAAACCATTAAGGAAAAAGAAAGAGATTTTTTTTAAAGGCATATAAATATATATCGATAAAATTTGATGGATATATTTATTTCGATGTACACTGAATATTCATAGATAAATGAATATCTATGTATGGGTTGATCTATATTTCACATTGAAGGAACGAATACAAAAGACGCTCATGAATAACACATAACAATATATATATATACATAACAATATAAATAGTAGAATGTGGATTCGCTACACAAACTAACTCATGTTTCTGCCCTCTTCGGACCTCATCAGGCGAATATATACATATATGTGTGTGTATGCGTGCGTGCGTGTATGTGTATATATATATTCATATATATTGTTATGTATCATTCATGAATGTCTTATATATATATATATATATATATATATATATATATGGAAAGAGAGAGAAAGAATTGGGTGCATGTATGCGTGTGTACGATTACAGTGCATTGAAATGCGTGCTTGCATAGTTCTATATGAACAGATATGCAAATATACATATATATATATATATACAACACACACACACACACACACATATATATATATATATATATATATATATATATATATATATATATATACAACGCACACACATATGCATACACATTCATTATATATACTTATGTAAAGAAAACCTTTTATACACAATAAGGAAACACAGATTGGGTGGTTTGTTACTTATATACGAAAGTTTCGTCGGTAATCATCCTACATCATCAGCGAGATTTTTCCCATCGCTGATGATGTGGGGACATTCCCCTCGAAATGTCCGTGAATAATTACGTATTCACCAAATCTATATTTCCTCATTGTCTATAAAACAATTTTATTATTATGTCCAATATAACTTATCGATCCAATAATCATATATATATATATATATATATATATATATATATATATATAAATTTGAAGAGAGAGAGATGCAAGCTTACATGTGTATGTATCAGAATGCATTACAAAACAGCATATGTTTAAATTGCTGTAGATAAACCTGTATTTGTAGCTAATGATATGTATATGTATGTATGTTTGCATTTACAGATACGTATACATACATACACACGTATTAAAAACCATCAACCAAAATTGTCATCAAAACTGTCAACAATGGTTTCTCCAGTTTACATGGTGGTCCAGATGGCTGGTTGGCTATGTTTATATCCCGCGTACAGACCGCACCATTGGCGTTAGAGGGCTGAAACTTTCAACATTTATCCCTTGCTATGTTTACAAAAAAACCTCTCGTTTTTTTTGTCGACAGTTGCTTTCTAAATTGCCTCTCAGGAGGTTTCAAGTGAATCGGTTCAATTTGCGATGTAGGTTAATGTTAAATGGATCCTTTAGTTTGTATCCATTTGTTTTTTAAGAATTCAGATTATTTTTAGAGATGACTGCCCAACAAAAGGCGAGAAACGTAACTTATTCATTGATTAACCTTTTTTTCCAATTTAATTGATCACCAGCTACGAGGCATGTGATGGTTTCCATTGAGTGACTAACCAAACCTATACGTGTACGTGTGTATGTCATTCTATGCATCAGACATTGTTTTTGCATAACTGAAAATTACTCAAGTAGCATATATATATATATATATATATATATATATATATATATATATATATATATATATATATATATATATAGGTATGTATTTAGATGTGAGCATGTGATAGCGTGCATATGTGCATATGTGTTCATTAAGTCTAATGGCCATTATATTGAACCATAAACTCAGCCAAACGTATAATTCCTTGAAGACCAGTCATGCATACGCATATTGTTCAATATACCTTTCCTTAATTCCCTTCCAAAATGCTCATTTATTTTATTTATTCATTGCCATCTTTCAAACACTCTTTGAACGTCTCTATCGAACATTTCTGTCATTTTCATACCTACATATGAATAGATAAATAGATAGATAGATAGAAATAAATATATATATATATATATATATATATATATATAGAGAGAGAGAGAGAGAGAGAGAGAGAGAGAGAGAGAGAGACGGACAGACAGACAGACAGACAGAGACAGAGAGAGAGGGGGAGGGAGGGAGAGTGTGGACTCGGCTAAACCAGCGGATTTTAGGACCAGCCGTACGGTAAGACCAATATAGTAAGAGCCAATTCAATTCTATCGACCGACTCACCAGACTTGTTTGAAATAATTCTCAAAAAGCTATACGCGCTATTACTGTCGTTTGTCACAGATTTTGTACTTTTAGTTGTCGTAATAACAATGATTGCACTTGAAGTAAAATATGATGAACATTCCTGATGCTTTTTCTCCTAACGTTGTATGGTAAGTGAAGAAAAACATATAAGTGAAATATTAATAAAGTTAATACCAATTATTGAATGAATAGAAAGAAATTAATAAAACAAGGAATAATGTGACAACGACTGGCAGCAGACACTACAAAAGAGAAAAAAGATTTAAATATTTCATTATAAGCAAGGAAAACAAATTATTGAAACATTAATAATATTAATATCAATCACAGAACGGATTGTAAGAAAACAGAATAAAACAAGAGTTTGACAACCAGCAGTAGACTCTTTGGAAGAAAAAGATTCAAATCTTCAATGAGACAAAGGAGACAGCAATGGTGGTTATTGTATCGTGGCAAAGATGGCGAGTGAAAAAATCAGGAGATGGAAGACTAGACAGCCGCCATTTTGATCTGCTATTGTATACTGAGATAGACACCATTTTGTCAGCTGATGTCGGCAATTTGAATTTTTATTTCTGTTCTATTCTTGTCTTATTTAATTTTTGGATTACTGCCATCAAAGAGATTGCAGATGCATATTTAAAAGTAAATCTTTTCAGTCTGCGCTAGTCAGCCTGTAGTTTTTAATGTTTAATTGTTTGCTAGCGAGATTAATGGAGATAGAAGTGGAAAAAACATGAATAGTAAAGATAGTACAGATTTGAAAAGAGAGGAAGAATTCAGAAAAAAGGACAATCTATTGTTGACAATATCTTCTGATTTCGAAGAGAAAAATATCGTTTTCAAGTTTTATGTACAACGAAGATTGGAAAGAGTTTGCGTCTCAGGTTTGAACTGAGAATAATAGAAATTAATTATGATAATTATGCAAGTTGAGCTGAAACTCCGGCAAGGACAAGTGACGTTCTCTTTCTTTAATTATCCTTTGTAAAGGCATGCATCCATCTCCTTCTACAGCTATGAGTAAAATAGTGCAGGGTAAAGAGTGACATAGCGTGTGCTTGCTGCCTCTTTGTATATTGCACATATCGCAAACGATCCGAGTAAGTTGTAATGTGAGATATTGGGCCCAAGCAGAGATGAGCATACATTGGAGTAAAATTGTCTAATATTATACATATATATATATATATATATATATATATATATATATTCGTCCTGTGGTTTTCGTTTTTTGAATATCCACACGTTTTGCCATCACCAGAATAATATAAACAACTCTATTAAATGAAACACACCTACTCACCATGTACAAAATCTCAATTTTTTTACCATTCTCTGAACAAACGAATGAAAATCGGATAACTATTGATCATTATAATACAACACAGCAGCCCTGATTGATTTCCCTTAACCAATAGACTAAAACTTTGATGAATACAACGTCGACATTAATTTAATGTATCTCCACCAGAAATTCGATGGCTTGAATTTTGAACTTACTTCAAAACAGAAAAGGTTAACATCGTTTCATCTGACAAGATGTAAGTACATTGAAATACAGTACGGAGAATGTTTTGCAAGTTTTTCTGTCTTTTAATAAATATTCATCCGAACTAAATCTATTTTTAAAAACACGTTTTCATGTTATTCATTGAGCATTCCTATTGACAGCTACATAGTCCAACTATATATATATATATATGTATATATATATATATATATATATATATATATATATATATGTATATATATGTATATAAATATATATATATATATATATATATAAATATATATATATATATAAATATGAATATAAATATATATATATATATATATACATACATATATATGTATATATATGTATATAAATATATATATATATATATATATATATATATATATATATATACATACATATATATATATATATATATATATATATATATATATATATATATATATATATATATATATATGCTAGTTGAAGTACTCTTCTATGCCGCGTAAAATATTTCAAGGGGTTAAAAAAAAGACTTAAGCTAGTGATATAGTAATCCTCCTCTCAGGTATATAGGTAGAGATTTTTGGACTTGGGGACTCGTTTCCTTCAGAGGCCCCCTTCCACTGCTGCAGTATAATACCAGTGGGGATGCGATCGCTGAACTACTATTTCTAAAGTGAACGGGGAGCCCCTACTAAGAGCCTACAAGATATTGCCACACCACACCCTACCTCTGCTACGATTCTGCCTTCACTTCTGACCCTTTATTGGAGAAAAAGTTTTTTTTCTGACCTCTTATAGTAGGAGACATTTTCCCTTCTTTTTTTACCCCGAAAGCAGGGAGTCTCCAATTACTATTGACCTTTCAAAGAGGGGGAGAAGTTTCTTTCCACTTTTGACCCATTTAGATAGGTAACGGGGATCTTCATATTTCAAACCTCATGGAAATTAATATACATCAACGTACGAAATAAGAAAGTATTGATATTAGACGGAAAGTGAGGTTCCAATTTTGCATCATTGTTACATTGTGAATAAAACTCTAAAACCTTTAGAATGTCTCTGTTCAGACATCTGAAGTACCTGTCAATACCAATTAGAATACTTTTCCCTCACTTATAACCCCATAATTGAGGAAAAATGCCTCTCTCTGCTTCTGACATCTCAGATGGGAATAAAAATTTACCCCAACTCTTGACTCGTTAAAGGTGAAAAAAGGTTTACTTTCAGTTTTTATTTACCTCTGAATTAACTTCAGTAACACGAAAATCATGTGTAACAATCACGTCAGAAATAAGAACACTAAGATCAGAATCGAGGACACAGAACTAGAGAAAGTGGAACACTCTATCTACCTAACTAAATTGAGAAGCATGCAACGTCTACATGAAAGAGTTATGCTGAACCTCACATGGACAGACCACGAGGGAGCACAATACATAACAGGAGTCAGAGACATCATAGAATCCATTAAAAACTCAAATGGCTATGGGCCAGCCATGTTGCAAGAATGAACTCACCATATGGATCCCCAAAAATCACATACGCAACTGAGGCCTGCGGAGTATTAGATGGAGGGACGAGCTAAACATTCAGAAAGTACTGGCTCTATGATAGACATGTGTGGCGAATCCTGGACAAGGTCTATGTCAAACGACAGAAATTGGGAGAATGATGATGATGATGAATGACCCTTGAAGGGGGCAACGGTTTCCCTACATTTTCGACCAATTACACCGTGAAAAAGTATTCCTCACTTTCGATCGTTTCGCTTTTGAGGACCAATCTGATGAGCTAACAAAGCGAAACGAAGTTAACTATTGTCAACATTTAATCGATATATATATATATATATATATATATATATATATATATATATATATATATATATATATATACGTGTGTGTGTTTGTGTGTGTGTGTATATGCACACGCGCGCGCACGTGTGTGTGTGTTTTATTAAGAAATGGGTAAATGATCCAACAAAATTATCATAAATTGCATTATATCATATTGAAACTCTTATTTGATTGTCGCATCAAATGAAACGAATAGAGCAGATATACACTGAGAATATTCAAAATGAGAATCTTGAGTTGAAATAGTCATTTCGGTCTTTGCATCACCAGTAGTTGAAGCGGATGCCCCATCGATCGCAGTTTCGATTCCTGCAGCAACTCCATTCACTTTGATCGTTTATTCTATTTACGTTGTCTAGTCCTAATGATGCATTCACCGTGTAATATCACGTGATCATTTCAAATAAGAGTTTCAATATAGCATAACGCTATTGATAATTGTGTATATATATATATATATATATATATATATGCATATATATATATATATATATATATATATATATATAGAGAGAGAGAGAGAGAGAGAGAGAGAGAGAGAGAGAGAGCAGGGGAGAGAGATATCAAGTCGTATTTCGCTGGGTCTCTCATGACTACTCAAAAGCTAAAACCAAGTAACGATTTTGCTTCAAGTCAATTCTGTTGCCCATTTCCTTTTCTCGTCCATGTTCTCGTTCCTTTCTCGCTTTTTCTCCCAACCTCAAATTTCTGTTATTATTACTTGTTTCATTCGAATTTTATTTTTACTGCCTTTTTCCAAAAGAAATAAAAAACTCTCCATGATATCAATTTCAGTGATTATTATTCAACTTTGAACATTTTTATTTATTGCCTCCGATGTTGATTCGAAGGATATGAAAGATTCAGTAATAAGAAGAAAAAACGCCTTCTGCAAAAAAAACAAAAACAAACTCTTTTTTTAATCTAAAAAACGAAGGTCAGCACAAGTAGCAACCAACGAAATTAGATGATAAGAAAAGCCAATAACATAATTACAAAAATGCAAAATTATTTAAAATAGAGGAATATTATAGTGGATGACCTGAAGGATAAATAGCATGAATATTTTATATCTTATATATATATATATATATATATATATGTATATATATATATATATATATATATATATATATATATATATATATATATATATATATATATATATATAATATAAATATAAATATATAAATATATAGATATAGATATAGATATATAGATATATAGATATATGTGTCTATGTCTGTCTTTGTGTGAGTGTGTGTGTGTGTGTCCGTGTAATCTTTGAGTTTTCAATACCGTTGAAGGTTTTGGTGAATCTAACAAAGAAACTTGATAGAAAGGAAATACTTAAAAATAAGATCAATGAACAGAGCTTTAGATATACAAATATAGGGTCATTTCTTTTGAATTTCACCTTGTTAGCTTTTTTTATTAACTGTTCCTGAATTCACACCTAAATTCAATCACTTATTCTGTAGCCAATGACCTACCACACAACAAAATTTCATTTAAAATTCGTTGAGAACTTTCGGAGATATCCCGTCTCCGGACAGACGGACGGATAGACGTAGAGTCACAAGTGAATACATGTATCCCATCCAGTTTCATCGATAGAGGTAATAGAAAAATGGAGAAATAAAACTTTCCACTCTAACAGAACAAGTTCCCAGCCAAAACTGACACTTAGATGGAAAAACAAATGAAATGATTATATAATAAGTATATTGAAACAAGACAGATCGAAAGTCACCATCCACCAGATCGATAATGAAGATTAGAGTGATGGCCTAAGGGATAAATAGCGTACATTTTCCTATTCATACTATGTACGTATATTTTTACAGATACAATGTACAATCTTCCTATGTATGTAATATATAAAATTACTGTGTTCAAAGGTTGCAGTGTCTATAAAACCTATGTTCAATGAACGGCATAGAGAAGTTACATGACAAGGGAATGGTGATTGCAAAAACATTAAACTATTTGTAGCAATATGTTGTTTCGATTTCGGCGTTATACTTTCTATGTATCTATTCATCTCGCTCTCTCTCTCTCTCTCTCTCTCTCTCTCTCTCTCTCTCTCTCTATATCTATCTATCTATCTCTCTCTCTCTATATATATATATATATATACATATATATATATATATATGTATATATGTATAAGTAATTGATTGTATTATTGATTTAATACGTATATATATGTGTATATATGTGTATATATATATATATATATATATATGATTGCATTAAATTATTTTGAAACTCTTATTTCACACGATATCTCGTCATTGCATGGTTAATGTATAACTTGGCCTAGACAACGCAAATAGAATAAACAATTGGTACGAATAACTGTTTCAACTCCGAATTTTCATTCTTTTTCTTCACAGTTTATGTCTGCTTTATTTGTTTCTTTCAATGCGACAGTTATGCATTAAGAAATGAATATGCGATCGATTCCTGCTGCAGAAAAGATGAAATTATCAAAAGGGACAAGATATTAAATATTGCTGAAGAATACTACGAGAACTTATATGCCTTGAGTATATAGAGAGCGAGACCGGGAGAAAGGGGGAATACTATTGAGTTTTCATGATGCTGCTGAAGGCTTTGATGAATTTCCTAACAAAAATCTCTCCTCTTTTATTCGCGTTTTGCAATGATAAATGATATTTTTATTCGAGATATTTTGAACAAATTAGGAAATAACCACGAGAGGTTTGTATTTCTGTAAACCAGATCACTGGTCGTTCCAAGTTTAGTTGTAAACCAAAACGCTTGTAGGTTTTAGATATTTCACTACAAATGGTTTTATAATTCTTCAGTGGTTCTGTAATTTTTCAATCTAAAAGTGCATACATAAGACTGTACAAAATGTAATGTTTGGAATCTTCAAGGACGAAGACTAAAACAGCTATATCGTTATCGTTTTTTTCGGCATAACTAAAACTAAACAAGTCGAAATTATCATCATTGTTTTCAATTTATCGGCAATAAACAAAACTTGAATTTCACTTTGATTGTTCAGTTTGTCGACTAAAATGAACGTTCTGTAAGAAATACTTATTAACTATTTAAAAAATAACACTTCATTCACCTACAATTTTCATTTACATTCACTGAAGATATCTGACTTCTGGGCGATTATCCCCACCAACACGCAACTTACCGTTTCAAGACCACAAGTCAATTAAAGACTCAATGATTTACAGCTGTAGTCTTGATATAGCTGGGTATTTTCAGCTAGTTATGAAAATAAAAATAATACATGTAATATGTTCCATCAACCATTTAATATTACGATGTTTATGTATTGATATAGACATATAGTGAATTGTTAACAAAGAATTATAGATTTGAATAAATTGAGACGTAGACTTTCTTGTTTGAAATATTTTTATATGCAAAACTTTCACCACGTCTTTCCCTTGAGAAAACCACGCAATGAGAAATTGTCGTTTTAATTCATTTACTTTCTTTCACGAATTCCATTTCGCCTGCTATGACATCAAAACTGAATGTTTAAATTAATTTAGATCTTAAGCTTTCTTTTTTCTTTTTCTTTTTTTTTTCTTTTTGCTTCTATTTACCTTCATCTTAATTGCTGTTGCTTTTTATAGCGACTAGACTCAGGCTGGTCTCCCTTCAGCGGTAGGTATTTGAATCAACAGTTCGTATCAGAATAAAGAATAGGTTTGAGATGAGATTCGAACTCATGATTGTCCATGCTTGAGAATGGTCTGTTTAACCCACGATCATTCTAACCACTGAGCAACTAGAACTCAGTATTAAGTGGGGATCCAAATCAAACTCTAAAACACAGCCTAACCCGATCCGTCCGGCACCATGTTGGTTATCAACTTCAAGTTCAGTTTCAGTGATCCAATTTTTTTAAATATATTTCATTTGATGATGTATCATTATTATAAATTTTCCGCCACTATCTATCTTTATCTTAACTGTTGTTGCTTTTTATCGCAATTAGATTGAGCTCCCTCCAACAGTGAGTTGTAAATTAACATTGCGGGTAGGAATGACGAATAAGTTCCAGAATAAGTGACTACAATTAAGTTGAAGGTTACTAGGAGTAAAAAATTGATAATAATGATCTCCAATACTTAATCTAATAATATAAATAAAATAAAAAAAGTTGACTGCGATTTTGTTTTATAACTTCTCTACTCGTCTGGTTGTTTGCGCTTTAGTTATTGATACGGTCTCCATTGTTTGAATCCCATTCTTCTGCCTCCTGAAAATATCGTTTACTGCCGAATGTTTTCTCCCTTGACACTGGAGAATGTATAGATTATATAACATCTTTAAACCAACATTCATAACTGCACGCGACCATCGAGTAGCTGAGCAATCTCTACTGGCACAAAGAACCATTGCTTAAGCCCAGGTGATATAACAAGATTTGGAATCAGTGCCAGTTCAAGGCATGGGCTTTAGGGACCACAGCCTAGGGGCCTCCCCCAGCTAGAGGGCCTCCAGGGATTGAATAGAAACTTGTGAATGCAGAATCAAGTTATAAGTACTCTAAATGATCGATTTAAAAAAAAAGGCCCCAAATATATACAGTGTTAAAAAGACTTCACTCCAGGAACTTCGTTGGGCAACTTGTTGAATTCATGCAAAAACTTGAAACACAGCAATTTTTTTGATATCTACATCAATGAACTGATTTAGATAGATAAATGGAAAAAGGTTGATTGATGAATGTTACTTCTCCCGCCTTCTATTTGATAGTGATCACTACAAAATTGAACCAATGAAAAATAAAACTGAACCATTAATATTACAGGTTGTAAGCATTGGGCCAATTTAGGATAAACTCATATTGCAAATAGAAGCCTCCACTAAATACCCATTGAATTTATTTTAAAAAGAAAACTCTATGTAGATATAATGAGGAGGATTCTTTTTTTATTTTTTAGCCCGCTGGCTCAATTGGTGCACTTGACAACATTATACATACCTACATACAGATATAAAAAATTTTAAAAAAACTGAAGAAATCTGGATAGTGAGTTTTGGTTTACGGTTTGTAATAGATAGATAAATAGTTATCAAAATATGGCGACCACATCCTGAATCAGAGCCCTTACTCGTGCTCTATCGACAATGTCAGTCAGCGAAGAAGTCAGTAGATATGAAGTGAAATTCGAAGATTAAAACGGAGCATTTCCACGCTATCCAGTAAAATACTTCTAAAATCTATATCTGATTTTTTTTTCTTAGCGATAAGGCTCAAATCATTTTTTTTTTTTTTGTTTATTTGATTTCGGTCTAGCATAACATTATAATCTAAAACTAAACACAGTCTTGGTGTGTTCATAAAAACACCAACACATAAATACATATATGTGTGTATGTGTGTGTGTGTGTGTGTGTGTGTGCAGAGGGATTTTCTTTTCAGCAAGTATTATTAAATTTGACTGACAAGGTTTTTTTTCATAAGTTTTTTATTCAATTTCTCGTGTTGGCGAAAGGGTTGCTGCAATAACTGGGTTCTGATTGTATAAGAAGTGTCCATAGTTCATGTCCATGTATGTAGGTATATCCGTATCAGAACTTTAGTTATCATTCAGATTTTTTTCTATTGCGTATATTTTTTCATTTTTTTTTTTTTCATTTCATACTTATTCAGAGTTTATTCTTCTTTTTCTTTCATGTTTTATATCATTTTTTCCAATATTCTTGGTCATTTTTCCTTTTTTTTTTTTCACCCGGTGTATTCATGGTTTTTACAGTTTGAATTTCACATCTATTTACGCTTGCAGCACCAGCAAGAAAGAATCGAACGTTTCTTGTTCACCTTATGATTCAAAAGTTTTATTTAGATTTTATCTTACGTCTTCCGTTGTGCGGGGATTGTTTTTTTTTTCTTTTTTTTCTTTTTTTTCTTTTGTCGAATATTCGAGCCAAATTTATGGTTTATTGATTCTTCACACCAGATGAAGAGCAGAAAATGAAGTTCAAACTTTTCGGTAGACTTTTGGGGATTTTTGTTATTTATGTAACATTCGTTTTCTCGGTATAATACGATAATGAGCTTAGTCAGACTTTGATAAACACCGACGGTCACATAAGAAAGATCACTTACAGAAGCAGTAAATATAGAACGTGTTTCAAGATAACAACGAGAAATTTCTGCGATTAGAAGTGGATATCTTGAAAAAATAAAAAGGATTTTTTCTCAAATACAGGTTCTGATTTTTTACTATACTCTTTCTATACATCGTGCTATCGGTATATACTGATTTATATATTGTATATATATAAATATACTTTGAGGAGAATATCAAAACTTATTTATAGGTTCATTTAGAATCGAATTTCGTACTGACTATGCAGTAAAAAAGATCAAAGACATCTTTAAGAATACATAAGACTCCTAGAAGCAGATTCACCCATCTCTATATGTCTATGAAAGTGACGATGCATATGGGGTCTGCCCGAAACGTATCCAACGATTTTAGATGTCTCAAGAACCGTTTCCGCAG
Organism: Thysanoteuthis rhombus; assembly: GCA_963457665.1. Lineage (NCBI taxonomy): Eukaryota > Metazoa > Mollusca > Cephalopoda > Oegopsida > Thysanoteuthidae > Thysanoteuthis > Thysanoteuthis major. Next base: position 4,003,176 of record OY735207.1, read on the forward strand.
CCTTTATGTAATTATGCAAACAGATCAAAGGGAACCTCACTGTGCATGTGTCTAATGATAATCTGGCGTAGGATAACTCAGTCGGCATTGTGAACTTGTTTACTGTGTTCTTGTCGCATTTGCAATGATCAGACTGTTATATCTCAAATCATCTTTGGTAAATCATTGCACCGTTCAAGTCTATTACCTACGAATGCAAAATATGGATATTAACAAAATGAACTGGGAACCAACTTAGAATCACACAAAGAGCCGCGGAAAGAGCAATGCAAGGAATAAAACTAAGAGATAGAAGAAGATCAAGAATGATTAGAGGGGAGATTAGTTATGAGGATATCATAAAAATAAATAAGTCACAAGAATGGAGATGGACAGAGCAAGAAGAGATAACAATAGATGAGCAAAAGGCTAGCTGATTGGGACTGTAAAAGCAGACACGAAATGGACAATTTAGATAAATTGGTCTGCTGGCGAGACTAGGCAGACTTTTAGCAATCGAGATCATCATGGAAGGAGATGGGAAAGGCCGTGAACCTATAATGGCTGCTGCTGCAGCTGATGATGATGATGATGATGATGCAATTGTAGGGAAAATGATGTAGGATCTACACAGTCAATGAAGAGCACTGTCGCTCCATAATAGTAATATACATGTTCCTGAAAACAGATCTCCGTATAATGTCTATAGTTTCGAAAAGGGTTATTAACGTTCATATTTAGATATCACACACAGAGAGGGTTGTGGATTGAATCAGCCGAAACGTTGTGTTCATAATGCAAAGAAGGAGGAGTTCTATCGTCCGAAAAAAATCCTTTTGAATATGTTTTAAAACTTTCTTTTTCTCCGAGGCAGGGATTGAAATTTCAAAATAATGCCAATTTACCAAACGAATGGAAATGCACTGCGAGGAATGAAGGGGTAAAAAGTTGTGAGAACTAATACATATGTATATATATACGTGTGTGTGTGTATATATATATATATATATATATATATATATATATATATATATATATACGTGTGTGTGTGTATGTGTGTGTGTGTGTGTGTGTTTTCTGATTGATTGATTAGTCCCTATCAGAGAGATTGACATGAGAAGGATCAGCTTTGCTGTTACGGACAGATTAAACAGTTATGGTAAAGTGGTTTGCCCAACACTTCACTTACCTCGTCTTTTCTCCGTCAAATATCGTGTCACGTCAATATGGACTATCTTTCCGGATAGCTGGTGATAAGAGAGATTCTGCAGGAAAGTTTGTTTATTCATTTCCCGGGGGGCATTAAGCCTAATTGAACGTAACTACGTTCAGCTGGAATTCTAATTCGGTTCAACGATTTCTACTTTGCCTGACAGTAATCCTTTTTGGTTCTGAACCTGCAAATACATAGGTAGATAGATGAAGTTTCTTGTTTCCTGGCGGGGTGATTTCCTGCGTCGAATAGATAATTCGGCAAGACACGGGAAATGCTGTCACTCCATTAAATGAACAGATTTATCAATCCGTACAAATTTCCAGATATGTTTGTATAATGATAAAGATATCTAGGTAGGAAATTATTGTGCTTGGCACCAATTTCACTCGGTAGTAAATCGAATAGTTTTAGACACCCAAATAAATAAAGATATGAGCATCGTGCAGGGATCGATTTGCTAGAGAGCAAAACCGGTACCGGGCAAAAATGAATTCCTACAAAAATATAGACTCTTCTATTTATTGATATTTCCTACTGTCGACATTGGAAACACATACATGAAAAAATATTGTGCCTACGATCGTACATAAAAAAGTGAGTAATATGTGCGTTCTCAGATTCCTGCTTTGCCATGAGAGCGTCAGTAGCTCAGTTGGTGAGAGTAAAGCCCGTGTACAAAGCTGCCTCGAAGTTTGATGTGGGTTCGATCCCTACACGGGTTTTTGTTTGTTTATTTAAATAATTCAAGCCGTTCGATTTTGAGCGAAAAATAAGTTCTTATGAAAAAGTTTTTAGAGTTATCACATTCTGTTGGATATAAATTGTTCATTTACTGATATTTCAGTTATATATAGTTTACTTAAAAATGCACACAACAAATCATATACATTTTACAGTAATTTTTCATATTGAATCGTTCAAGGCTAGGAATGACTGTTTTATTTTGTATTTTCTTTTGGAAAAAAAATTGTCACACTTCTGAGATAGTAGCAGCACAGTGCACCAATGTGTCTCCCAGGTCGTCATCAACAGAGCTGAAATATGGAATTTGAAATTAAAACCATGCAACGCACACTGAGGGAATCAGGCTTATCATCATATGGATTGATCACAAGACAGCACGTTTTAGCGGACACCTTTAAAAACCATTGGAAATCCCAAATGGCAGTATGCCGATTCGAGACCGGCAAAATACAAGGAAGTATGGCGATTTGGACACGTTCAGAAAGCATTGACACCGCAGCCTCCACTATCGAGTGGTCTGTTGAATTTAGAGGACGTCCAAGTCCAACAACCAACTTTAAAGGCTACTACTACTACTACTACTAGTACTACTACTTCTACTTCTACTACTACTACTGTAATTGTTGCTGCTGATGAACACAATGATGATTGGGCCGTAGCATACGGGTCTAGATAAACAATTCCTTGACGTCAAAACCATTACTATAAGAGACACAATAGAGACCTATTTTGATAAAAGCATCTTGTACAAGGAGAAGCCATACATCTATAGCCATACATTTCCTAACTTACAAGATTATTGGTTTTGAAAAGAAATCTTACAACCTCAGTAAGCAACGATCAAAAACCTGATAATAATTCCACTATTATTGCGATGTATAATACACAACTTTATTGGTGATGACTGAAAGAAAGATTGCTAAAAGCAAGCTTGAGGCACATAACTTTTAATGAAGTTTACATAACTTCGTATATCTGTAGTTGAGAATATAATGAATAAATCAGGTTCACACACGCACACATTCGCACATACACACTCACACACACACACATATATATAGGCATATACAAATGTATATGTACAGGCATCTATATATATATATATGTGTGTGTGTGTGTGTGTGCGTGTGTGTGTGAGTGTAATGACAATATCAGAAGAGCTGATGTACAAATGATTCATTTCATATCAACGTTTCGCCCAACTTCGATATTGTCATTTCACTCTCATTTGTCAAATTTACTACAATCCATACCAATACTCTGATTATATAATATATATATATATATATATATATATATATATATATATATATATATATATATATATATATATATATATTGATGAAAAGGACAATTAGAAGGTGGAGTAAAAATTCAACAGATTAAAGTTTCTCTTCAATGTTTTTTTGATATTCGGTAGGCACGTTTTGATGCATTTCTCACTGCACTTGGGGGCTAAATTGTTAATATTTTCTCTGAAAAAAATGGTTGGCTCCTGTTAAAATGCATCTAAACAGGCCCACGGAATACTACAAAAAAAAATTGAATCGTATCACTCATCTGCTGATTTTTTCTTTCCACTTTCCAATCGTCATTTTCATCAACATTCCGTCGGATCACTTCACATCCTCAATACAAACATAAGTGTATCAAAATCTCCAAAACATTTACAAGGTAAAGAACAGATAATACCAGCAAGAGACAATTAATACATTGTACTGTAATAGGAAAGTACATGTGAAACCGGCAAAAACACTGAAGGAAATTACATATGTAGCATTGACAGATATTGGGAAATGGGTGGCAAAAATAGTGACAAAAAAAAAAGATTTTGAAAAAGTTTTTTGATCTTCAGTGTTCAAAGCTGTAAAGCTTTTTATACTATATATATATATATATATATATATATATATATATATATATATATATATATATATATATATATGTGTGTGTGTGTGTGTGTGTGTGTGTATTTGTGTGTTTGTGTGTGTGTGTGTATGTATGTATGTATGTATATGTATATACTTGCTGTGTACTCAGTATTGCTTTGGGGGAAATAGTAATAAGTAAGTGGAAAATCAAATTTACGTATTGCATTTAACTTGGACTCTATTACTATTGATTTTGTTACTACAATTCACCCACATATCAGTTTTTCACTCGGTCCGTAATAGGAAATTACTCAATTTACTATTTACCACCATTTCACAAAATTGAGATAAACATGATTATTAGTTGAAAAATGATAATAATGATCGACGATAATACTAATAAAATACCAAAAATGATTGCTCTAGTCACGTTTCGACGTTGTCAGCATTCCTCGTCAGTGCTCCGGTGCCTTGTGGACAGCAGTGAAATAGAATTACTGTAGAAATATCCGCTTCTGGTGGTTTCCCAGAAATTTGATGGCGTGAATAAGTTGCGTCAAGGAATATCGATTTGCAAAGAAATAAAGACTGACAAAAAAATCCAACGTAGATTTTTCTTTTTTTTTTGCGAAATTCGACCTAGAATGTGTTGTAGGTAAATTGAGACATACTAATTCAGAATATTTTCTCTCAGGTATGTGTAATACTCTTCATAAGAGTAGAAACACATTGCAACTTTGTATATTGCTGGCTTGCATTTTGCTTGTATGATTTGGCTTTGAAAGTTCCAAACAAACAGCTTTGCACAAGAGAGAGTAGACTTTATTGCGATTTATACAACAAAGACTGTCATGTTTTTAGATTTTGATTGCTAGAATTCTGGGAAATGTTTTTTTAATAAGATCGAATCGTTGAATGATTCAAATAAAGTATTTTCTTACCTGGTTAGTACATAACATTTCTTGAGGGCGCTTCTATCTTTGTATTTATCTATCATTTTCAAATTGAAACTAAGATGAAATGTTCATAAGGTTATGATGTTTAATTCGACATAAAATCCTTCATGGATCAATTATCAATTTCTATTGAACGGATCCTCAAAAATATCAAAACACTGAAAAGCATAGAAAACTGAAGAAGAACATCGTTCTAAGATGAACTTTTGGAGGGGTCCTCTAAAATTTCTTGGCCCTGTGAAGCTTCAAGAATGACTTGTATATATATGCTCTTACTTGCATGTTATAGACAATTCATATATAGCAAGTGCAGAAGTTATTACTTATTCACCGATTAGAAGTATCACTTAGCTACTTTTCTGACTGCTTTTAATTGCGCTGTTAAGTCAGTTTTAGTTGAGTTGGGATCGGATTGAAGTCATGAGAAAATTGCTAATTTAATTTGGTGTAGATTATTTCGAAAAACGATCATATTCTTGGATGCGATCGTCTTTTCACTTGGGCTTCTCCATGCATTTGCTAGTCTTGTCTCTTAACTCCAGTGGAGGTCCTAATTTGTTGTTTATAGCTATGTCCTCTTCTTTCACTGTGGATAGATTACAAGCAGTGAATATTTATCAATATTTGAACGCCTGAAACGCATGTATTGATTTTGTACCCCTTTTTTCACTAAGAACGCATTTCCGACGTAAAATCAAGGCAGTCTGTGTACCGATATAGAAAGATGAGAAACTGTCAACAAAAACTATCACGATAAGGATCAACATAGGTTTCTTCAGTTCTCACGTCAGTTTAGCTGGCTGGCTGGCTGGCTGGCTATATATATATATATATATATATATATATATATATATATATATATATATATATATATATATATATATATATGTATGTATGTATGTATCACGCATGCAATAGAGCTTGGGTGCTGATCATATAAAACTTGTACGCCTTATGATATCTACAAAAACGTCTTTGGTTTATTTGTTTCTGTTTTTTTAAACTCATCCCAGAATAAGTTCTTGATGTCAGTAAAATCCCTTAATCTGTTTCCGGTAGCATACAAACTTATTTCCATTTACTCTTTTTATTTATTCATTTTTTTTTTTTGAGAATTTAGTTGTTTTTTCTCCAGTAATCACTGCCCAACAAAAGATGTGAGAAGTAACCTTTCCTTTGATCAACGTTTTTTCTTTCCCAATTTTTCAATGGATAACCTCCAACACGGCATGAGGCTGCCTTGAGACGTCGGTCAGGTGATAGTTTCAATTGAGCAACTAACCAGACCTGTTCTATTTTTCCCCTTCCTATCCCAATCAGTCGTTCAATCTTTCTGAATCAGCCTGTCTGCCCAGTTATCGATTCATCAATCAATTTATCAATCAGAATCAACTGATCTCTGCTCTCCAGTATGTTTGAAAATCAACGGTTTTGTTACAACAGCGCCGCCATTTGCAATTTTTTCCCATTTCATTTATCTCTGTCAACGAAATTGGAAGAGCTTCATAAATTTACCAGCATCTGTCCACCCGTCTGTCTGTATGGCAGACTGTATACACGATATCTCCAGAAGTTCTCAATGAATATCAATCAAATTATCTGGGTGAGAGGGAAAAGGGGTAAATTTTGAGGGGATGCAAGAGTTTCTTCTTGATTCATCTTAATTGTTGGGTGGAGGGTATAAAAACAAACAGTTAATGAAAAAGCTGAATCTAAATTCCAAAATAAGTAACCAGATATTTGTAACAATTGCAAGGTTCGTGTCCTCTCCTTGGTTTTCATGTATTATTTTCATTCATTATTTAGTGAAAGTAAAAGGTTGGCAGTGAACTGCACACTCTGAGTGCCCTTAACTAAGTTATGGATTTTTCACATTTTCTCTTTCTCTTCTGGCTTGAGTTTCTTCTTCTTTTTTACTTTTCTCGTTATTCCTTTCTCACAATTAGAAGCCGTTAAACAGAACTGTCACTTAAGCTGTCAGAAAAAGTTTCTTCAGTTTTCAAGCTGGTGTGACTGGGTGGCTTGCTATCTGTGTATGTATGCATCACACTCACAAACCATGTCAATGGAGCTAGAGAGCTGAAATTATTACCATTTGCAAAACGTTTTTTTTTTAATTTTTGAAAATTTCCTCATGGAGTAGGATTTTAGTGACGAGTGCAATTTACAATGCAAATTTATGCTGAATTTGTCACTATTTATCACGCCTATTTTTAGAAAATTCAAACTTTTTAGTGAACACTTCCCGAGCTAAAGTAGCTTAATCATGGATCAACCTTAAGAAAAAAAAACAACAAAAAAAGCAGTTCATCACCCTCAACATGGCATGTTGGTCATGAGTCGGCTTCTATTTCATGACTAACCAGACCTGTTTTTATCTCTGTTTCTCTTCCTGTCACAATGTTTCGACATCCGTCTGTCTTTCTTTCTCCCTTTCTTTGGTCATCGTTTAAACAATGCCATTGTTCACTTGCTCGACGCAGAAAAAAGACCCTATTACGGGTTAAAGTAGTCAATGGCCATTTTTATTTTGTTTATGGAATTATTACGAGAATCCAAGACAAATGAAATCCTGGCATAATCATGGACGGCCTTCAATGCCTCAAACTCAATTAGGGAAAAAAGGTTTTGTCAATGTTTGTTGGGTTTCAAAAGGAATTCTTTATTAAAAAAATATCTGGAACGTGAACGAATTGTTATTGAGCTGCATAACAGCGAGTAACTGCCTCGTTGAACTGACGCATAGGAGCCGAAAAGGGTGTCGATCGCCAATTTGCTGCATGACAACACCCGTTGCAAATGCAATCCAGTACACTTTCATAGAGCTTGGATGGATAATTCTTCTACATCAGTGATTCTGAATGTAGAGGACATTTTGAATATTCTTGGGGACGGTTTGGGCAATTTTGAATCGAACATTTAGTTTTGATTAAGTAACGACCAAGAAGCGTCCTCAGTCTGAAAATAGAGTTGTGTGGAGGTTTTAACTCTTCAATCCTTAATTATATAACAATATTAATTTCCCAAGTATACAAAAAGTTTATTTAGTTATTCAATAAAAACTGGCACGTGACCATCGTCTTTTGAAAGCATCCTGTGTTGGGGATGATCAAACACATGAGATGGGACTCTTTTGGCAGCACGATCTATAATTGTCAAACTCCAGTCCAAGTTGTAGTTAAACTTGTTTTCCTCCCGTAACAAAAACAACGCAAATAATCCTCGCCAAATTTAGGAGAGTATACTCTCCACTCTTTGTCTGTTTCTCCAAGTTGAATTAAACCTATGACTTGAAATCATGACCTTTTGGTCGCTAGGTGGTTCTCTTACCAACTGACAGGCGTTATGTATTTACGAATTCATTCATTATACATACAATACAAAAATTGCTATTACTATTATCAGTCGGAGTAAAGGCAGAGATTGAGTTTGACTTTAAAGTAGCAAGGTTTGTAGAATTAACATTTTTATAGTAAGAGGTTTTTGGGCTATGTGGAACAAGTGGCAAAGGCCCAGAAATACTGTCCTACGTTTTGCTGATTATCTAGACATGTCACCTTTAGACTATAACTTGTTTCTTTCCACACCACTCTCTACACCTCGTCAGTGGTTTGAAAAGTACAGAATATCAGAAGGGTCATCGAAAAAATCCTTGAATCGAAACCTGATTCGATTTTTTATGATAGAATACACTATTAAAATGAAAGATGACCTAAGATTGGAGAAAAATGGGGCAATCATTCAGATGACTGGATAATAATGGTTGAAATTCATATACTGTTATATGTAACACAGAATTATAGGAGGGTGGGTCAGTAGGAACATAGCCAGACAAGTAACTATTAGTCAGAATTTGATCTGAAATATTCACTGCATAATGTTCAGTCTATGTTATCTATATTCGGAATTGAATTGAATGCGATGACAGAAAACAGACGCTGTTGAAAAATAAACGTGTTGTGTAAAATAGGTGAATAAAGATCAATCGATATATCTCGATTCTTTGAGTCAATTATTTATATATATATCTTTTATAGTGAAGGAGCTGTCTGTTTGTCCTCCACTACGACGGTAAAACCTAGAAACAGAGTTCAAGTCATTAAATTTCATATTTATTAACCATAGAGCATCTTTGATATCACCTTGCAGATACCACATAGCCCATACGACAACCATTCAAAAAGTTAACATCATAAGCTTGTGACATCACACCAAGCCTCCTAGCTAGAGGGTCTAAGAGCTGTCTGCCCGTAGATTTTGACTCCAATTACCCAGGAACCGACGACTGTTCGCACCAAATTCTGGCAATCGATGAAGTTATGGACAACGAAGACAAAACCCTAACCAATAATAAAAACTAAGTCAAACCACAGATGAATCAATCTCGAAATCAAAAATTCAATATCTGAACAAGTGGAAGAGAGGGAGAAAGAGGTAGAAAGAGATAGAGAGGTGTGGATAGAGAGGTAAATAATGACAGAGTAAAGGTAAAGAGATAGATAGATAGATAGGAGAGAGAGGTAGAAAAAAAAGCATAGAGGTAGATAAAAAGAGAGAAGTAGGGAGATAGAGAGTGAGAATTAGAGAGAAGGCGGGGGAAAACCAAGAAGAGAAACAGAGAACGTTATCATTGATATTGACGGACTGCCTCAAGCAATATATATATATATATATATATATATATATATATATATATATATATATATATATATTGCCCAAGGCAAAAACTGAAGGAAGATTCTCATTGTGAATTACACTCAGACAGACCGATAGCCTCTTCAGAATTTGTTCTCTCTAGAAAACAATCCTTCAATGTCAATTTTACTTACTTCTTCTGACTTATTTGAGTTCAAGGGCGCCCGCTTTTCCAATTTGAATTCTCCATAGAGTATCTTTTGATTCACTTGAGGATTAAAAACTGTCAAGCAAAAGTCTCAACAAAATTGCCACCATAAGGTTTCTCCAGTCTTCAGGATGGTCTTGCTTGCTGGCTATGTATGTATGGATGCACCAATGGGGTTAGAAATCTAGAAATTTAAACATTTAATCATAATTGGAGGATGAAAACTATTTAAAATTCACCTCAAATGAGTTTCAAGTTCAATTTGCCATGAACGTTCATGCTAAATTGATTCCTTCATTTTCATCTAGCAGCATTCACATTCATTTTGTGAAAATTGAGACTTCTTTTTTGATCACCACCAGCCAAACGGCGAAAGACGTTATTTTTTCATTGATCACCCATTTTACTCATTCTTTTCAATGATTACATAGATTACATGACAGTTTCTATTGAACGACTAACCAGACCTATTTTTGTATTGGCATGTGTATGTGCGTGTTTGCACCTGTGTGTTTGCGAGTGAGCATGTGATTGAAAATTACAAGTTTTATTTGAATAAAGACATTTTTAAAATATGTTTTAACACCATTCAGCCGATATAAAGTTTTCTATATACGGTCAAATAGTATGATGAAGAGCTACCGAATTGGGGATGCTTAATTACTGAAGATGGGACGAGCTTTTAACGTAAACAATTATAAGGAGATCGATCTTTCACTGGGACTTCGCATGACTTAATTCACTAGGCACTTCTGCATAACATGACTGACCAAAATAGCACTTACGAGCTTAACGTTTTTCTGTCATAATAACCAGCTTCAATTCAAGTTTCAACTTCTTACCCGACGTCGACTGACACTTCAGCTAGTATCTTACATACTAAAGGACTATTGTGAGTTCTATTCAATCAGAACGATGGCCTCTTCAAAAATTGCTTTCTATCTAGGTGCACTACTCATTGAGATTAATTTTACTTACTCCTGACTTTTCACATGTTCTGGAATTCACAAGTGCCATTTATTTTAATTTGAATTCTTCGCAGAATGTCTCTTTTATTCACTTGAGTATTTTTTGCGAGTGTGTCGAGTCTCTATTTGCGAGTGTACGTATGATTGAAAATAGGAATTTCGAAATTTAGCGAGAATTCCTTATTATTCGACTGAAGACTCTTTTTCAAATACGGATGAATACCTAAAAGCCACTATAGAGCAGTCCTCAAGTCAATTATTCATCCATTTCTATGCTAATAATTGGAAAGAGATTGTCTGTCTGTCTTCTATAGACGGTCAAACGATTTGATGTAGGGCTGCTAAATTCGATGTGCATACTTACTGATTTTAACGTAAAAATCATAAGGTGATCGATCCTCACTCGGACTTTATATATATACATGTATATATATATATATATACACACACATAGCCATATATATATATATATATATATATATATATATATATATATATATATATATATATATATATATATATATATATATATATATGTATATATATATACATAGATATGTATATATATACATACATACATATATATATATATATATATAGATAGATAGATAGATAGATAGATAGATAGATAGATAAGATAGATAGATAGATATATTCAAGTCATCATTTCTTACCCGACTACAACTAGTAAGTCAGCTAGTATCTTGTATAGAAAAGGACTAATGTTATTGTGAGTTCTATTCAGACAGAACGATGGCCTCTTCAAAAATTGTTCTCTCTTTAGATACATTCCCCATTGAGACTAATTTTACTTACTTCTGACTTTTCACGTGTTCTTGAATTCAGGGCTGCCATTTTTTTCAATTTGAATTCTTCACGAAGTGTCTTTTTATTCACTTGAGTATTTTTCAGTGTCTGAGTGTGTGAGTGTGTCCATGAGTGTCTGTATAATTCTGTGTCTGTGTTTCAGTGTGTCTGAGTGTGTGTCTGTGTATGTTTGGATACGTGAACCGTGCGTGTGTAATTGTATGTGTATTTGTGTGTATGTTTGTGTGTTTGTCAGTATCTTCTACTAAAGAAAAAATATTTGTGCGTGTGTGAGTCTGTAAGTCTTTGTAAACATCCTGACAGACAGTTTGTTATACCAATGAATTTATAGACACATACATACACAGATACACACAAACACACAAGCACACGCACACATACACATAAATACATACACACACATCAACACCCCATTAAGTATTTTGAAACTCTTGCTGTCGATAATTTAATATCGAATGATTCTCTCTAAATATAGAGGCCATTAAATTTAAGCCATACATATACGCACACATAAAAACATGTATATATATATACATATATATACATACATATATGCATGTGTATGTGAGAGAAAGAAAGAGAGAAAGAGTGTGTGTGTGTTTGTGTGTGCACGTGTGTTTTATAGCTTGACTACGCTAATTATCTCTGAAATAGTTTTTCCCGATCCAACAAATTTTTCTGAAAGAACTTTTGTATGGTGCATATATATATATATATATATATATATATATATATATATATATATATATATATATATATATATATATATAAGGGGGGTTACGTGTGTGTTGTGTGTGCATATACCTCTTTGTCTGTGAACACGTATGGTGATGTATATTGTTATGTTGTCATCACTGAGGGTTTCTGTGAATATATCTAAAAGTATCCAGTGCAACTTTTTGTTGATGCCTCAATCAATATTTTGAAATCTTATTAGTTTATATACGTATATACCTATTTATGAAGGCTTAAGGTCAGAAAGGTTTTCATACATGGTGCATTTTAGAAAGATTCCATGATTGAGAATAACGATTTTCAAGAGAATTAACGTGAGTTCATTTCTGCACTTATACACATGCACACACTTTTAATATATATATATATATATATATATATATATATATATATATATATATATATATATATATATATATATATATGCGTGTGTACGAACGCATCTATGAGTACGTGTGTGTGTGACGTAAAATTTTGAATATTTGGAATAGCTCCTATATTTAGAGAGAATTTTTCAATATTAAATTATCGGCATCGAGACTGTCATTAGACCTAAGGGTTTATATATATATATATATATATATATATATATATATATATATATATATATATATATATATATATATATATATATATATACATATATTGTATGTGTGTAAGTGTAAGTAAAAAAATCTGTCTTTTTCGTATGTGTGCACGAATTAAACGCGTATATATAGGGATATATATTTATAGATATGTGAATACGTACGTAAATTGAACTTTTCGTTATACACATATATTTGGATAAGTATATATATATATATATATATATATATATATATATATATATATATATGCAAATGAATGGAATAATAAACATAAGTATGTAAGTTTATACGGAGATATAAATTGTATCCTATAGAACTTTCCATTCAAATATTTAAGAATGAAGGTTTCAGTGTATAGATTTGGGAACGGGGTATTGTGGAGTAAGTATGATCGTGTATAATTATACATAAAAATACGAAATATATTTCACAAATGAGTCGTATAATTGAGGGATTTAACATTAAAAAGACTTCCATATTTATCGGGGAGCTTCCAATATTCAATTACCGACATCATACCTAAGGGCTTGTCTGTATATGAATGTATTTAAACTTTCACGTGATCTATTTTTGGCAAACCGCCATGTTGAGGTGATCGTACATGAGTTACTTCTCCCACCTTGGGCAGTGATCACTAAGAAAATTAAAAAAATTTTGAACCAAGTGTAAACACTGCTGCACAAAAAGTAAGGGATCAATTTAGGTAAAACTTACATTACAGTTTTAATCATTAGCTGAAAGCTTATTATGGGGTATGTCTTTAAAAAAAAAAGAGTTTCTTTCTTGGCATAATAAGGTGCTAATTTTTAAATGTTCAGCCCTGTGGCTCCATTGGTGCAGTCTGTACGCATATGTATATACATTGACAGTCAGCAAGTCCAACTAAAAACCTTAAGACACCTGTGTTTACAGATTCAGTTGACGGTTTTTAATACCTAAAAATAAATCAATCTGTTCAAAGGGATGAATAGATTTGGGAAAAGTAAGAGATTTTGGTGTGAGTATAGATATTAGAATATATTTTATGGTGCATTAGAGTACATACATGCGTGTGACTTAATTTGTGGCCAGTACACGCATTACATACATAATACATAGCCGGCAAGCCAAACCAGTTTAAAAACTGAGGAAAAAAATATGTTGACATTTTTAATGACAGTTTTGGTTCAGGGTTTCTAGCATCAGAACCTAAATGATCATCAAATCTTTTTTTTAATTAATTTACCGAAACTAGTAATCAAATATACATTATTATTATTATTATTATTATTATTATTAGTAGTAGTAGTAGTAGTAGTAGTAGTAGTAGTGTTATTATTATTATTATTATTATTATTATTATTATTATTATTATTATTATTATTATTATTATTATTGAAGAGTATCACTGCTTTGATGCAGGGTTGTCTTTCCTCACATACAAAACGCGAGATCAATTAGATCCTAGGAGTTCCAGATGTTTCTTGATCATATCTTTTTCAAAAAGAACTATCTTTTGCATCTGGTTGATGCTAATGTCCTTGTCGTTTAGTTTCAGCTGTTACTTTTTGAGATTTGTAGTTACTGCTCCCAATGTTCAAAAATATATGTACATCTAGTTTTATTTGCCTTATTTGCTCCCACTAATAGTAGTATAGTCGTATTCATTGCATACTGTGCATGATATCTAGTTGTATTCATTGCAAACCTAGTTTCAGCTAGAAACTTAGTAAGTGAAAAGAAAAGCATAATACATATATAATGCTTTGCGAAGTATATGGGCAGTGCCTCTGGGGACGATTCTCTGTATCTCGTAGATGCTTTGGTATCCTGGTATTCTACCTACATATTTGTCAACACTCATTTTCATGACCCTAAGGGCTCCTACAACAATAGGTATTGTTTCAGTCTTGAGTTTCTACAATTTTATGTTATCAATTCCCACGTCTTGGTGCTCTTCAAACTCTTTGACGGATATATTTTTGTCGGGTAGAATGTTGACATCTACTTTTTCATCATCATCATCATCATCATCATTGAATGAAGTATCGAAACACATTGTTTTCAAATCCAAGTAGTTTTTACCTTCATCCCATATTTTGTTTCATTCATATGAGTTCAATCCAGGTCATCGTTTCTGTGGCAACGAATAAAAGAAAGTAAGCTTTTGGTGAGGAACGAACTTACGCCCTCATTGCATCAGTCGGTTATGGGGAGTTAGATTTCAAAGTGTGAGTCAGCTTATGCAAAACAATGAAAAGTCTTCGAGGTCGATTGGTGAAGGCAGTCAGATATAGACTAAACCCACTTTTGTAATGAGGTTGGGAGATCGATTCTCATCGAAGGCTATAAGAACAATAGCTTGAATTGTATAAAAGTTGTATAAAACCTTATCCATGGCAGGTTCGATTCCTATAGCAACCTCATTTTCTTCAATTGTTTATTCTATTTTTGTTGTCTCAATTGAGTGATACATTAATCGTGTAACAACGGGAGATCATTTCAAATAAGTTTCTATAAGAAAACATAATTGAAGGTGAAAACCAGTCAAAGCTATTAAAGAAAATGGGAAAAAAGTATACAGTTCCTTGCGAGAATAAACTGAATAGATAATCCAAATAGATAAGATATTGCCGAGAGTCTTGAGAAAAGTTGATAATATTCGAAGATTTCTTAGAACATTGAACCTTGAACCCGATGGTGTTGAACAGAGAATCTGTTGATAGCAACGCTTCTAACTTAGGATTTGACTTTTTTTTATTTTCCCTCCCTTGTTGGGTTTGTATTTCCTTTCTCTGTCCCTGTTGAATAAAGGTTGAACCCTGCACACTTGCCCGACATACGCTCAGCAGACCAGGAAAGGAGAGCAAAACACCCGAATCCGAGATCATAAGCCTCACTACCATTGGAGAAAAGAATCCGTTCCCCATCATCACATTTGGATAGTACACTCGCAGAAGGTTGTTGAAGGGTTCTGCCGGAACGTCGTCTTAACAACTCAAACAACAAGGAGATTTCATTTGCTGAAATTATATTTATAAGACGATTTGGAAAATAATTCATTTTGACTTGTTTTAACTTCTGACTTCTCCGGAATTATTATTTTATTCATGATAATAAGTATTTCGATTATCTAGAATGAAGAAGCCAGAAAACGAAACATCTTTTCGAAATTGTCAAATATTTCATACTGTTCATTATATGAGTAGATTGCCCCTGGGCAATGAATAGCTTATTTTTAAGATTATTACTACTGTAGTGAGTGTGATCTTCATTGAGTGCTGAACACGTCCCATCTTTTGCCAGAAAAAGCTTGTTAGATGGATAGATAGCGAGATAATTACAGAAAGAGATAGATATGAACAGAGGGATAGATAGATAGATAGATAGATAGATAGATGGTTAGATATGTGTGTACTATGTAATAAATGTATACATTCTGTTCTATTTTTTACACTCTTTATGCTGTATACTTTTCTCTGTCTCTACCATTTTTCTTTCTCTCTTGCTATATATGTACATATATATATACATACATATCTAAGAACAATTATATATATGTTACTTATTTCATTAATTATACGTATATAATAAATGAAATGAATAACTCATATATATATATATATATATATATATATATATATATATATATATATATATATATATACATATATATATATATATATATATATATATATATATATATATATATATATATATAATGTTCGTATGTATAATTAATGAAATAAGTAACCGTTAGATCTGGGAGGTGTGTATCTCCGGGGTAAACAGTTTTTGTTAATGATAATTTTGCAAGAGATTATAGATGCTTCAAGCATTGAATTACTGTATTGAGAACCTTTTCCTATATTTTTTTGCTTTTCACAATATATATATATATATATATATATATATGTGTGTGTGTGTGTGTGTGTGTGTGTGTGTGTGTGTGTGTGTGTGTAGATAAAAATTTTGTTTGTGTCTTGAATCTCTGTTGGCTGCTTAAATTGAAACAGAAGGGAAAAGTCAGAACTGGAAGCCAAGTTTGGCTTCGAGTTCTTGAAGTCCTTGAAAACTCTTGGAAAAAACAAAAGTCGAAAAAGAAACTAAAAGTAAAAAAGAAAAGTTCGTATTTCTTTCCCGAGGAACGTAAAGTGAAATTAGCCTGAGCGCTACTTTGCGATCTTTGTTGGGTGGACGAACATAATTAAATGAGTTTATTTAATGGAAAATCCTTGGCAGAGTCGAGGAGGTGTGTGTGGCAATGGTGTATGGTGCAAAATCGTGGAAGGAAGATGAGGGAAAAAAACTATAGACTTTAAAAGGGTTCAAGTAAATTAAAGAAAGAAAGAGGAAAAGAATGGAAGAGAAAGGAAGAAAGAAAGAGATGGGAGGGAATTAATGAGAAAGAAAGAAAGAAAAAAAGAAAGAAAGAAAGAAAGAGAGAAAGAAAAAAAGAAAGAGAGAAAGAAAGAGATGGGAGAAAATAAATGAGAAAGAAAGGAAGAAAGAGAGAAAGAAAGAGATGGGAGAAAATGAATGAGAAAGAAAGAAAGAGAGAGAGAAAGAAAGAAAGAAAGAGGGGAAGAAAGAGAAAAGGACAGAGAGAAAGATAGAAAAACAGAAAGAGACATAGAAAGAAAGACAGAAAGAGAGATAGAAAAAAAAAGTGAGAAAGAAAGAAAGAAAGAAAGAAAGAAAGCTAGACGGAACGAAAGATAGAAAGAAGGATATACCCCACAGAGATGCATGATGCAAAATTGGTTAAGATAGATAAAAGAAAACTCTACAGAGATTTCAAAAGGTTTCAGTAAATGAGAAAGAGTGAAAGAAAGAATTTGAAAAAGGAAGAAACGAAACGAAATAAAGAAAAATTACAGAGGGATGATGGTGCACTGCGTAGAATAGACGGAGAAAGAAAAATAAAAAAAACTCCAGAGAGTTTAAAAGAGTTCAAGTAGATGATATAAAGAGAAGAAAGGAAGAAAGTTCGATCCATTAGATGGAAACTTTCGTCAGCCAAAATAAGATTCGTTGCTAATTTGGCCAAGGTCGCTGGATGTGAATTTTGAAAGCCCAATGAATCGAGAAAAGTAGACGAAAAAGATGGTAGAATCCACTGAATGACGTTTGCAAATTAGACCTCCTCACGCAACCGAAATAGAGAAGTTCTGCTGCCTTTTTGGCTTCTATAGACAAACTAGTTTCTATTTTTTACTGTGTCAACATTTTTAAGGAAGGTCATCGAGATTCAAAAGGTTTTTCTGTCGATTCAACTCGTTCATGGTTGGTGGCAATAATCCTCGAATTTCTTAGATTATTATTGATGTTTTAGTGTTGGGTATGGGTATGAGGATGATGATAAGGTTTTGTCATTTTTGGTCATCCATACTTCAGCAGGCCCATTAGACGCTCGTAAATTTCAATCGGTTCTCACCATCAACTGAGTTGACAAGTGACAGACACTCGTTGTAAACAAATGTAGGTTTTTTTAACAATAATTCAAGTAAAAGTGAGTGACATCTTTTTTAACCAAAGCAACGGACACTGACAACACACACACATACAGGCGCGTGCGCATATATATATATATATATATATAGAGAGAGAGAGAGAGAGAGAGAGAGAGAGAGAGAAAGAGAGAGGGATACACAGATGGACGGATAGACAGACAGACGGACAGACAGAGACAGAAACAGAGATAGAGAGAAGATAGAAGGATATATATATAAGAGAAAGAGAGACAGACAGACAGAAAGACAGACAGACAAAGACAGAAACAAAGTTACGGAGACAGAGAGAAGATAGCAGGAGAGACAGAGAGAGAGTGGGAGAGAAGGAGAGTGGAAGAGAGGGAGAAAGAGTGGGAGAGAGGAAGAGAGACAGACAGACAAATAGACAGACAGAGATAGACAGACTGACAGAGACAGAGACACAGATACAGGGAGACTGAGAGAAAATTGAAGGAGAGAGAGTGGGAGGGAGATAGAGGGTTCCTTTAGTCAGAATACTAATGCTAGCAGCTGTCGTAATTAGGAATCAAAATGAGAATTAAGAAGTCATAATGCAATCTCTAATTGTGATAAATCCACGTTGAAACCAGAACTCTTTCTAACGGCACCATCTATTGTCCCACGTCTTTTAACGGCACTTTTTCATGTTCATGCGAGACTGCTGGAGATTAGTTTGCTGGAACTGCTCATTAAAATTTCAATGGATTATCACAAAAACTGAGCGAAACATTGATGCTGCCTAAAGTAACATTGGTTTTGCGTTATTTGCACGCTACGAATAAAATTCTGCCGTTAAAACGGTAGTTTCATTATTATGGCGCTCTTTAATCCGTCAGGGTGCCGTAATAACGAAAGTCTGCAGTAAAGAAAACCCAGTCTACACAGAGGTGATTCTACAAGTTAGAATATTAATGCGAGTTGATATTGTTCAAATTTAATGGCATTCTATCTGTCTCTACAGACAATTAAACGCCCTCTTCGAGTGCTTGCCCAGTCGTCAGAATGCTTCTCTCAGCTTTGCTCGTCCACAGGAAAGAAGAAAGCAATTATATAATTGTAGGGGTTTTACGGGCTGCTAAATTGGGGGTCAACCCACCTTAAAGGGGGATCCACTACCTGGTTTTGGAATCAGGGTTGTCCTTCTCCAGAACATGGCCTGCTATCCCCCCCATAAGCTGAGGAAAGAAAAGATTGACTCATGCCTTTCACAACTGAACATTAGTACAAAGTGTACATAAACATAGATAGCTCCGTCCGAAGTTTGAGCTCAGTTCGCCGATTCCATAGTCCACAACGTTACCAACTGCGCCAATCGCACCTCCTCGTTGTAATTGGCAATCAAGCCAATAACAGAATGTACAACAAAAAAAATACAATTGCAAATTAGATCGAAAACCGCATTTATAATTGGAATATAAATCAAAAAGATAAAAATTAAAACAATGATACTTTAAGGTGCATACCCGTACACCTACCCGGTATAGGGGTAAGTATATACCTACCCGTGTCTGTGTAGGGAGTATGTCTATATCATAGATATCAAGGCTTCTCATTATTTTGTCCAATTACGCTGCGATTACACGCCAATTCGCTCAATTTATTTCAAGCGGGCACTTGTCTTGTTCTCGCTTGTTATCTTTCCGAACAGACTGAATTTGTTTGTTTGTATGTTTGTTTTATTTATTTATTTATTTTTGTGGGGATAGAATCTTCTCTTTCTCATTAAACTCTCATCTTCTCTTTCTTTCTTTTTTTTTTTTTCATTCCCTAACTCCCTTCAATTATGTCTCCTCTCCTTTCTTTTTCTCCCTTACTAACTAAAGATCTACACGGCCTAATCGCGTTTGGCACACTGGTCTTCGTGAAATCACCGAAGTTAAGCTACTTTAAGCCAAGTCATAACTGAGATGAGTGACCACGTGCCATATGCAGTAACGAGATTGTTCTGTGATCGATTCAGCCTATCATGCACTGACGAAAACTAACAGAATATTTTGCTAAGCTAGGACCAGACTGAACACCCAGTCCTTTTCTCAAACACAACCATGGCGAGTGAGTTTGCCAAGGAGTCGCCGATACTCGTATTTCGATCAAGTAACTGCAATCACTCCTATAATACATCGAAGTATATATGTACATTTGCGTCTGTCCGTTCACACAATATAAAGGTTCTTCTGAGTGCTTTCTAGTTTGGTTCCTGATATTCTTCTTTTTGTTATTTTTGACATTTGTTTGGTGTCTTTCTGATTTATCCACTTACTTATTCTTTTTATTCTTTCTCTTTCATTCATTCATGTTTTGTTTCTTTGTTTCTTTTTTCCAAGCTTCTTCCTCCTCTTATTTCTCTCACTCTCTTTGTTTTTTCCTTCTTTCTTATCCCAGCTCCATTTTTTCTTTCCTTTCTATTACTATTTTCTTCCTTTCTTTCTTTTCTTTTTCTTTTTCCAGTCATTCCCTCCTTTCTTTCTGTCTCTCTCTTTCTTTCTTTTCTTATTTCTCTCTGGTTTCATCTCATTCCAATCCTTCCTTCTTTTTCGCTTCTTTCGTTGTTTTTATTTCCCTTTTTTTTTTGTTCTTTTTGTCTCTCTTTCATATTTCTCTCTTTCTTTTTCTTTCTTTCTTTCTTTCTCTCTCTTTCTTTTCCTTTCTTTCTTTCTTAATCAAGTCAATCTTTCGTACTGAACAACCGTACCATCAAAGATGGCAAAGGGTTCTATCCTTTCTTATGTGTTTTTTTTTGTCTATGTGTGTGTGTGTGTGTGTGTGTGTTCCAGTGCTCCTGGTTAAACCTTTTTTCATGCTTTTTTTTGTATCCTTTTTGGGCCTTATTTTGACGGCTTTAACAAGAATATCTAGATTCACCAAAATCTAGATGTTCCTAGATGCTTTTTTTCATTCAATTTCAGATGTTTTCCTGCGGAAAACGCCAGTGATGTCATAAATAGAATTCATACTGGTCATACACATTCTTCGATGTGATTTTGACGCAATAGTTATCCAGTTTCTGACTTTTTTTAATTCTTAAACAAATATTCTTGTCTTTATTTTCTTCCAGATTAAAATCTCATCATTCTTTCTACCAAGTACTGCCATAAACACTATCATAAATCCTCCGTCGATTAAAGTAAAAGCATACGGGTACTATTTCTAATTTCCCAAACATTGTTTCACAAGCAAACTGTACCCGCTATGTTTGAAACAATGGAAAGAAAATTAAGGGCTTCTATTCCTACAGACATACAGGAGGCCTATCGTAATTCTTTTGGAAGATACAGGGAGTCAGAACAATACGAAAATAAGGATACAAATCAAAGCTCATTATCCCCATCCCAAACTGAACGAGTCTCCTTGAAAAGATTAAATACATGAGCAAGAAGATGTGGGATGGAAAAGGTGAAAAGTTAGTTCCTGCATCTTATTGCCAGCTTCACGTCCAATAAGTGCCACTTCGGATTTTTTTTTTTTTTTATAATGTACTTTTGATTTTTTTTTTTTCGCGAATGTAACTACTGGTATCATTACTTAATTTCCCGAGATCAATGTTTTTACAAGGAACCTGCATCCTCCATGTTTGGAACAATGAACGATAAGCTAAGCAGGAAACGGTATTTACAGGAAGAGGAGGACTGGACTTAGTATAAATCGTAACTTATTAAGCACTCCAACCTACGTTTTTTTAACCCCCCCCCCTGTATTGACATTGGCACCCAGCTAGCTAAACTGTCAGGTCCATTCTTTGAGGGCTAGAAGACCTCTGTAGTCAACGCAAATCTGCTTTGTCAGAGCGAATAGGATCTCTGCTTAAAGCTAAAGGCAACTGCACCATCTGTAAAATCTGTAAATCTGTAAATTGCAGAGAGTCATATTATCTAGAGGTTCTGTGTTTAAAGTTGCAGACAAGCCTAGTGTCCCGAATCTCTTTCAAAGGGACAGTAGAACTCTATAGCCAGCTCGACATTTACCAACTCCTTATTGTTCACGCCCTATGGTCTAACCACAGGTGAACCCTACGATCGGAATACTCCGGCAAAGGGGCAGCAGACCCATATAGAGATTGTGCATCTGCGAAGGCGCTGTCACACCAACGTCCTTGGAATCCTGCTCCAATCCGTACCACCTCAATGAACCATCAGATGTTAACCCTCGATTTGAAGGGTGGAGCTGGCCCTGAGCAAGCTGCACTTACTTTTAAAATCAATTGCTCAGGCTGGAGAGAGAATCTGCGTTTAGGTACCGTTGTGTAGGTTTTGTATTGCCTTGGCATTCTCTTCCAACAATCTTCTTCTGTGATGACATGTTATGAAGAATTAAGCAATGTGAGATTTGGTGAATTTATTTACCATTCTTCCAGTATTACGAAAATCAAAAAGTTACTCAGATTATTTCCATCTGTGCTTCACACACAGCTTCAAACGACCTGGCCATTTTTCGATTACCGTTGGCACGATTTTCAATGAAAAATTGGTGGCAGCAATCACCAGAGAACGTTTTAGAGATTCCAAATTGAGGTGCTTTTTGCTGCAAACAATCGTTTCCTGCTTTGATGACAATTTTAAATCCAGAGGTTTGAAATCTGGACTTCCAGTGGCCCACTCTTCAGACAATGAAATCAGGAACATAGTCCTTGGGCCGATGTTGGGTCATTTTTGCTTTATGAGACAGAGCAAAGTCCTGTTGGAACCTCCGATTCTCTCCATGATAAGATGTTAAGATGTTAAACTTGACGTTCAAGAATATAACTGAGGTACAACTGAGTATTTGATTGGACTCCTTTGTCTCAAAAGTGGAGCCGAGTAACATCATAATAACTCACTCCAGACTACATCATAACTGAAATGGAACACTGGCCTCGGGGCCCTTAGTGATCAATCTAGGATGCTTCCTTGGAACTATGAGCATAGTCTCTATCATTTTGGTTATTTGAACACACATCAACTTTGAAAATCTTTCCATCATTTCAAAAGTTTATTTTGTCTGTGTACCATTGAAACGACAATGTCTGCTCTCTGATAGCAGTTGAGGACCTTACTGTCCGAGGACAGTCCCAATGCTGTACGTCTTTGACAGTCTGAGGTTCAGTGAATCCCTTTATGGCACGATGCACGAACAACCCACTGATCTCCAGTGGTTTGAGCAGATCGAAAGAACACAGGGTTCGTGACCAGTTTTATGAAGACTGATCTCTGTGATTAGGTTTTCTTTCTCACTACATTCCGAAGTTGAACATTATATTTACTGAATCATACGACCGAAAATAAGCAACTTTCCTATTGACAAAACACCATCAATTATTGGAAAAACTTTGAAAAAATATGTAATATAAACTTGTCACGGTATTTATGGCTGTATTAGATATATTTTTCCTAAATTTTATTTAATTTCCATCACTTTAATAATTTTTAGTGATCAATCATCAATTATCGTTTATCTAGAGTTTTTGCTTACATTGTATCTTATTCATGTATATACACACATATATATACATACATGCATATATATATATATATATATATATATATATATATATAAACATGTACATATATATGTGTGTCAATGTATACATATGTGTGTGTATGTATGCATGTATATATATATGTGTGTGTGTCTGTGTGTGTATGTTTCAGCTCCAAATTTTAATCTTGCTTATTCACGGTCTACATCTGCACTATTTGTTTCTTTCAATGCGACAATTATATTATTTATATTATCAAGATATGGATGCATGAGCTGACGGAATGATTATGAATTGCGTTATATTATAATGAAACTCTTATCTGAAATGATATCTCGATATCACGCGGTAATGTATCATTTGGTCTAGATAACGTAAATAAAATAAACAATTAAAGTAAATTGGACTGCTACAGGAATCGAATCTTTCTTCACTTTTTACGTCGTTCGCCATCTCTTCCCATTTGCTGCATTCATTGTAGGTGTGTGGCTCAACTGCAATTTGTTTTTATGTTTTTCTCACCGTAACCTCAAGTGGATGGGTCGATTGTTTGGATAGAAAAAATGTTTGGCTTATGTTGCATCACCCTATGAGTCACCATTGCATTTTGAGTTCGGTGAGTAAGCCACTCTTGTCAGAGTAAATGAATTCACTAGTTTTTCTCCTTATATTAGAAACTCTGTACGAAAACTGTCACCTAAGTGAAGATTTCTCAAGTTTTCACGTCGGGCTGAGTGGCTTACCTTGTATGTATATATGTATCGCGCGTGCAGGACGAACTAATGGAGCTAGAGGGCTAAAAATTTAGACATCACTCCTTATCATTTCTAGAAAAACGTTTTGTTTTTCGCTCTTTGAAAAATCACTCTATAAGTTTTTACTTGGACGTTTAATTCGCAGTGTTAGTTTATGATAAATTGATCCCTCAGTTTGCGTCCGGCAGCATCCACTTTTATCTTTTGAAAGATTTTTTTAGTGATCATTGCCCAGCAAAAGGCGCGATAAGTAGCTTATTGTTTGATCTCCACGTTTTTTTCTCCCCATTCTTTTTTTAATTAATCATCTCTAACACAGCACGATGCCAAAAGATACTAGTTATACGATGGTTTTTAGTAAGTGCCTAACCAGACTTGTTCTTGTATACACTTTGCTTTTTCATTCGCTTGCTTTACTCATTCTTTTTTTTCATTTCTCTATACACTTTTTTTCATTCGCTCCGTTTGCTTCACGCATTCTTCTTCATTACCCCCACGATATCCCTCCTTCTTTTCATTTCTTCTTTTTCTTTCCTCCTAATTTCCTTCCTCTTTATCTCCCACATGCATATGTTCTTTCAAAACGAGATCCAAATGCAAAAATAATGATTTATCCCACACTTATTATCTTTTTTTTTTCTTTTTTTTTTTATATTTTCTCCCCAACCATAATTTCCTGGGACCTTCCTTTTTTTCTCAGGCGTCCGCTAATCGGAAAATGAAAAATGGAAAAGAAATTATATATATATATATATATATATATATATATATATATATATATATATATATATATATATATCGTCTGGAATTACATCGTCGCATTATGGGACGAGAGTCGGGTTTGCGTGATGTCATGACACAAGCGAGTCAATCATACCTGGGCCCGAGCGCTAGTCGAACTGTCCCTGACATGCAAGTAGCAGTTCCATTTGGGAGTAAAAAGCACCGAGAGAACGCGTGTCTCTGCTCACGCTATTGTCAGTAAAAAAAACTCACCAAAAACCAGTTCTTGAATAGCTACGATACGATGCATAAGTTTTGATTCCCATACATCAAGTTATAGTCTTTACATATCACAAATTATTTCCCAATCAAAAAAGGGACCTGGATCCGTCCCTAAATCTAATCGCTTCTTCCGTTTCCTATACTCTATTCCTCTGCAACAATCATGCAAATCATTTGAAAACGTATGGAGATATCGTGTGTACAAACGTGATATTCTTCTTATTGATTTCACCATTGTTTTGGTTGATAACCCCAGTCGGTTGAACAGTTCTTAGTGGATCGCTGTTCCACTCAGTCATGTCTAATTCTTACTCATTCAAACTTGCATCATTTGCCAATCGTATGATAGATCGTTGCTACTTCATCTCTAATTTATTATTCCTCGGACAGTTTTTCAACCGTTTGCTAATCAGAAAATATAAAATGTAAAAGACATTATTTAAAAAATAAAAAAAATGGTTTATCGTATCGAATTACGTCGTCTCATTACGGACAAGAATTGGTTTCACGTGATCTATTGTCATGACATCTGCAAGTCAATTATACCAGGTTCACAAGCGACATCGGAACAGTCCCAGACACGCAAGATTTTGGAATCGATAATATTATTTTGCCTGACCATACCTTTATTTGAATGATGTGCTCTCAATAATAACGTAAGGGGAAAACACGATTAGTTCAATAAAGGGGTAGGAAGTTAAGTTGTTTAATAAATGAGGACATGAATGTAGCGTAGAGGCTAAGAAGAAAGGACAACAGGTAAGTGAGGTAATCGATTGGAGAGTAAGAAGAGAAAGGATAAAAAATATAGATAGTGTAATAAGGGTGTAGATAGTATAGATGGTAGAAAATATAGTTTAGTAAGAGGTCGGAAGGGAGAGGGGAAAATTGAGCATTTTAATGAAGGGGGTTGTATAAAACTTAAGAAAGGTCTGGTTAGTCACATGACCAACGTCTTTTTGCAGCATGTTATGTTATGGGTGATTGATGAAAAACAAATTGAAAATTGATGAAAAACAAGCGGACACAAACTAACGGATCAATTTAGCATGAAATTACATTTGGAAAACCTTTTGGGCAGTGGATTTCGAAAAAACAAACTTTGTTTTTTCTAGCCATAATAAGGAGAAAATGTTTGAATTATTCCCTGTGCTCCATCGATACGGTTCATCCGCGTGATACATACACAGTCTGCGAATCAGGAACCAGCTGAAACAGCTTTTAAAAAATGGTGAAACTAATGTTGGCAGTGTTGTTGATGGTTTTGGTTAAGAGTTTCTAACATAGACCAGCAACAAAGATTAAAAACGATGAAGGATAGAATGAAAGATACAGGCAAATGTCGAGAGAAAGGCAGAGGTGCAAAATAATGGATAATCTTAGTTGCCAACACCCGTGGAATTTCCACAGTTCCAGCTAGTAAATCTGTTTTTAATGCTTTGAATGGAGGTATGCACTTCGACTTCGGTGAGCAAACAACAGCGCTAATAAGCACGAACATGCACACAGAGACGAAAAAATAGTTGAATGAATGTTTAAAAGTGTAGGGAAGAATCTCCTCTTTCAAATGCACATTTATGGTCTCGTATTACTTCGTCTCATTATTGTCGAGAGTTTGTCTTGCGTGATCTGTTGTCATGATATAAGCGTGTCAATTATACCATGGAGCCAAGCGGTTGTTGAACTACCCAGGACACGCAAGGTAGTCTCGTTTCGAAATAAAGTAGTATTATGCTTGAAACGTACCGTGTACATTGATTGCAGGGGTGCAATCGGCGTACCGCTGACGGCACAGATAGTGGCGACCTGAGTTGAAACTCCTGTCGGAGCTGTTCAAGCTCATTTTACACTATTTACCTTTTCGAGAGGCATGGATTGATCTCCTTTTCTCTTGCTATATGGGAAGGCAAGCAGATCCGACTGCCGAGCTATTACCAAGTGTAAGATTCTCTACTTTTCTATGAACTACATCAGACCGAGAGGGGGATTTTGACGCCTGGGAATCGTAGGATCTCCCTACGCTTTACCCAGGCATGTAGCCTGGAGAGCACACTTCAGTGTCTCTCCATTGTCTGTTGAGACAAAACAGAGGCGGTTCAAACTAATATTATACTTAAAACATACCGTGTACAATGAATGTCTCAGACCAGTTGATCTTTTTTATCTCTAGAAATTATTCCATGCATTGCTAAGGTTAAAGATGAACAGACCGAAGAAAAAGAAGAATTAAACAGTTACCTCCCCAAAACACCCCTAATGATAGAATATGAATATTTGAAATAGGTAAGAGAATGACTTTTCAGGTCAGTTGATAAAATTAGAGGAAGACCATAGAAGATCAATCAAATGATGAACAACGAGTAGATGGAAAACATTGAGTATTAATGAAGACATACAGACAGGAGACTGAGAGGTGAGATAGAAAGGTTTACCGATAAGACATTGCAGAAGTTCGTTTGGTTACAGTCTATAAGAATGGAGCTTGTAAAGGATTTATTCCTGCTGTTGGCTTGTGATGGCATGTAATGATGAAGAGGTGGATGGTAAATAGGTGTACGCTACGAAGAGCGAACAGCCTCGTTTATGAGCGTCGGGAAAGACATTCATGTGCACAAAAATAAGGAATTAGTTTGTTTGTTTTTTAATCTTCAAGCGGGTAGAACACGCTTACCCAACTAATTGAATTAATCGAGTGGAGGGAGAAACTTAGATCTGGGCTATGGAGATTGAAAATAGTTTCCTGACTCAAAATTGAGTCGTACAAAGCTAAAACAAAACCGACTAGA
The DNA here is from genome assembly GCA_963457665.1 of Thysanoteuthis rhombus. Taxonomy (NCBI): domain Eukaryota; kingdom Metazoa; phylum Mollusca; class Cephalopoda; order Oegopsida; family Thysanoteuthidae; genus Thysanoteuthis; species Thysanoteuthis major. The sequence continues at coordinate 4,031,396 of OY735207.1, forward strand.
AATGACATAATTTTGATTTATTTAAATATTAATTCTTTGTTTCCAAGATTATTCATTATCTCGCACCTCTGCCCTTCTCTCAGCATTTGTCCGTATCTTTCATTCCATCCCTCATCGTTTTCAATCTTTGTTGCTGGTCTATGTTTGAAACACTTTACTAAAACCATCAACAACACTGCCAACATTGGTTTCACCAGTTTTTTTAAGTTGATCAGCTGGTTTCTGATAAGCTGGTTGTGTATGTATCGTGTACTCAAACCTTTCTATCTCATTATGTCAAGAGAAAACCAAGTTTGTTTTTTCGAAATCCACACCTCAATAGGTTTTGCAAATCTAAATTTATATTAGATTAGTAATTGATCACCCCCTTATCCAATTTTTTAATCAATCACCCCTAACACAGCATGCTGCAAAAAGACGTTGGTCACGTAACTAACCAGAGACTAATGACTGAAACTAAAACCAAATAAGAGCATAAAATGAAGACCATTTTATAATGAATATCAGGCTTAATGGTCTTACTTAAATACCAAACTTGAAAATTAGTATGTGTTACATTTTGGTAGTATAGTGGGAAAAGTGATTTTGTAGTAGCATGTCATGTTTAGTAAAAACAAATGTAAAATTTGATAAGTATATTTTCCCAGTTGCTGAAATTATTTCTCGTTGTTTTTTTATTTTTTCTCCTTGAATCAAAACCGAATTTTGGTATATTTCTGAATTCAACATTATCATATTACTGATACTTGACAACATCAAATTTGTTCCGTTATTGCAAGTGAGAGAACAAATTCTTTGGAGCTGTCAAGGTGGGACACAGTGCAAAAAAGGTTAAAAACCATTGACATGGGAAATGCAAATTTTGTAGAGTGAAAAAAAAAATATGAGCGAAAATAGAAGAAATAGTCCCCGTCTTGGGCATGGTTGGAAAAGCAGGAAATTGCTTTTCACAAAGTTTTATTGCGATTTTTAATGGTCTCATAAAACAAAATAATCGTTGAATCGAAATAGAAATTACCTTATTTCACGGCATATAAGACGCTCTTTTGTCACACTCCTACTATAGAGTTTTGACTTTATTTTCGTTCGGCAAAACAGTGACAATGACCTCATCAAAAATCTATTACGTCATGACGGTGCGAACGCAAAAACTGATGACTAAATCACTCTCTCGACTCAGGTCGACTTGTTTTATTACAGGAACTAATAGAGTTGAAATGGGATACGTAGTTTTTGAATAATATTGTACAATGAACTGAATTCTGTTTTGTTTACGTTTTAGATTTTAATGAAGCAAGGGAGTTTCATCCTAACGCAGACAAGCTTGTCTAAGTTCCGTCTCGAGAGGCGAACGCTTCATATGTTGTTGACTAACGTTACTGCGCTATGCAAATAATGTAAACCGCCAGACACAGTGTAGGTTAATATATATATATTTGAATAGATAAGAACATTTAGAAAAACTTGATAGTGGTGGGGCTATGAATATCAGGGGAAAGGAGGGGAGGGTCATTTGTTTTTTGCTTTTTTTGTTTTGTTTTTGTTTTTTGGAGAATATGCTTGCAAAAAAAAATGGGGTGCGTCTCGCGGTCCTAAACAATTACTATGAACGTGACCGATGCTTAAACACCGGATGTGACGGATTGTGTTCACTTTACACAAACACCCTTGTGAATGATATGAATACATGTCTCGCATAAGCTATAGTAAGAATAGTAAAGGTTGAAGTGAGCACCACCGCTGCAGGTACTTGTGTGAGTAGTTATAAGGCATTAGGAGCCCAAGCCGGGACAGCTGGACACGCAGCCAGTGTAAGGGAACTACTTGCTTAAGAATCACATAGATTTGCTTGGTGGTCAAGCCAGTAACGACACAGATAATGGAATCGGTGCGAAGAGTTCAAACTTCGGCTGTTAAAATTTGCATTTATGTTGCACTAATGTTCAAGGCATGAATTTATCTCTCCCTGTAGAAAGTTTTGTGTTTGTATTTTCTAAGATTAACTTATGGCTCTGGAATAAAATGTTTTTGAAGAATATTATATAGGACTAAATCTCCTTAGAAAGAATGGCGTCCTTTTTCATTTTTATTCTTTAAAACCGTAATAAATATTAACAGTACAAAACTAAGCTTAACGCTTTCCACTGTGTGGTTACAAGACCTGAGCTCCTGATTGGTAGAAAATCAATCTCGGTTGAGTAAGCTCAACCTGCAATAACAAGAAAATCCCATCAGTTTTGAGAAGTGTATATAACCAATGCATCCTTCCGATAGTCACCTATGGAGCAGAAACATGGAACCTAACCGAAAGATTGATCCTCTAACTGAAAACCATGCAACGTGAACAGGAAAAACACCCCCTGGAGAGATCATGAAACAGCACAGTATATAAGAAAGAAACGAGAGTCAGGGATATCATAGAACTCATTAGAAAACTCAAATGGCAATGGACTGGTCATGTTGCAGTGATCCCCAGTAATCGTATGCGAATTGTGGCTGGCAAAATATAAGAAAGCGTGACGAACTAAACAAGTTCAGAAAATTCTGGCTCCATGGCTCTCACAATAGAGAGGTCTTACAATCCTGGGGAAGGTCCATGTCCAACGACAGAAAAGATGATGAGGGGATGGATCTGAAAGATGGAAACCTTCTTCACTATCGTTTGATAGTTCTCTAATATTGCAGACTCACTAAAGTGGAATTTGCCAACTCATTATATACAAATCACTTCATATATATATATATATATATATATATATATATATATATATATATATATATATATATATATATATATATATATATATATATATATACATTGAAATGAGCTTGGAAAATAGCGTCCTGTTGATCACGAATGAATTGTCATCATTCTTTTGGGTTTTTTTTTTAATTCTTTTTTGTTTTCTTTATTTCTATTTTAGTTAATTCTTTTCATGCAGCATTTTTGTTACGTCATCAGAACATTAATGAAATTATTTTTATTGTTTCCCTTTCCTGTGACAGAAGACATGTTGCTAATTATTACATATGGTTAAACCTATTAACTGCTGATGACTGAAATTTTCATTATTATTGTCGTTCTATGTCTCAACTGTGGATGACGAAAATTACCACCATTATAAAAGCGGAACCTCCCATTACAATTTACAGGCTACTATTTTTCTGTTTGTTTCTGCTCCTCTGTCGAAAAATTCAAGCGGAAAGGTTCATTCTTTACTGTTCAACTTATTTTGCGCAACTCTGTATAATAAGAATTACCTCCGCATTTGGAGCGCAGTGACTATGCTGCCCTTGTCGCAGTTAATAGGTTATCTATGAGCAAGAATAACGAATATGAAAGGTCTTGTCGGCTAAGCAACTTCTCAAACGAAATCGACAAATCTTTCCTTTTGATTTGCTGCTTCTTTGAGTTGACGTGGAGATCAACAAATGTCTATAGACTTCGGGTCAAGATTAACCATCCGAGTTTAGTTGATTTTTATAATCCATTTAGCGTGCATCAGAAGAGAGAGTTCATCTCATGACGAATACTTCATAACATTCGTTGATTTGATCAGCTTCTCGGGGGCTGAAGTATTTACTCAGCAAGCAAAACGTTAACAGTGTGTTTGTCCTCGGGAGAACTCCGTGGACGTGACCTTATACCAGTTCAGACATAGTTTAGGTAAATAAAATCCTTCTTACAAAGCCATCTTCCCAGATGAACGTTTCGATGGTTATCATGCTAGTCTGACTGATTTGTACACACATTCTATGTTCTATCGTAACTGAATACCCTAGTGTTTGACTGTGCTGAAATTAGAATACGAGAGGCTACCCCAAAATGACAGGAATCACAGACTCTACCCCAGTTACAACTTTACAAAGAAACTGCAGGTCATTTCGACCTTGTTTCCTCAAACATATTCTAACCATTGTTTCTTTTCTAAACCTCTGGGAGCAAACGAGCCATGAATTTTACAGAAATGCAAGTAATTTTCAAATCTTACAATTATATCCGCTGGCATGATATCCAAAATACACCAGTTATCTCAGATATCTCAAATATTCCCATTGTTCACGTGGTGAACTATCTTGTACGTATTTCTGCCAGAATTTGATAACACATTCACA
>OY735207.1:4038011-4053011 GCA_963457665.1 Thysanoteuthis rhombus
CCTTTTGGACATTCAAAATCAGCCCAAACTTTAAAGCTATCTTTATTCATGTTCGAATTAACTAGAACATGCACGTCTGCAAGCAAACATTAAAATGATCCAGAAATTAAGAATAAATAGGAAAGGAAGTTCTAATCCCGGTCTGTGCTGAGGCGTTATCATATATGAGCGATGGGGACCTTTAGAAATTGATGAATCTCAAAAATATTTATTCTGTTGTTAATTGTTAGTAAAATAACAACTCCAGGTAGACTTTTGGTCTAATTTGAGAAGACCAGTTTTACTGATGACCAGCCTATTGTCATTTGGATTTTCCTATGTTTCTATATCTCTGACCCTTGTTTGTTCTCTAATATACTGTGCTGACTTATGATCTCTCCATCATGTGTCAAGCATGATTCTCACCCGTGTACGTTTTTTAGCTCTCAGTTTGAAGACCAATCCTTTGATTAGATTCCATGAAGAAAGCAAGAAGTTTGGTCTTTATATGAACATCAGTGAAACAAATCTCATGTACAATGAGCATATTGAGAACCGAAACACAATGATAAGAATCAAAAACTTGGAACTTGAGGAAGTGGGCCACTGCATCTGATGAGGACAACGAATCTCCATGAAGAGCTCAAAAGAAGAAATCAGGGAAAGAATCACTCTAAGTTGGCCAGTAGGCAGAGCTGCTCAACCTGCAAAAACAAAAAATCCCATTAGTTTTAAAAGGAAAAGTCAACGACCAATTTTTCTTTCTGATAGAACAATTAGTACAATCTTCTAATCCAGTAATTTCAAAAGAGTGCCCTTTGGCTCCCTGGGGAGCTGATGTTAGCTTGCTGAGATGCTGAAGGATAGTCAAAACTCAAATGGCAACGGGCTAGTTATGACGCAAGAAGAGCAGACAACTGATGGACTCACAACATGGATCCCATAGATCTAATACAAAGCTGAAGCCGGCAGAATATGATATGGTGAGATTGATTGGACAGGTTCAGAGAATATTGGCTTCGCGATGCCCACGATAGAGAGGTATGGCGAATCCTGAGGAAGGTCTTTTTCCAACGATGGATAATAAAAGACTTATGATGATGATTTGTAATTCAATGCACCGATGTTCAGTCGCCATGATCGGAACCGACATCGTAAATCACTCTGTTGAACTAGTGTTGAACTTTGCCGCCAGAACGTTGGAAGGCATTCGGTCGATAGACAAGGTTTACTTTCTAGATTGTTCTAGAACTGTCTCGAACGTTCTTGGTATACAGTGGCCACATTATAAATAACTGCAGATTCTCCTCGGCCTCATTGAAGATTGAATCAACTGAACGATTCATCATTTTTCTGCCTAAATACGCTAATCACATGAACATAATCTCAATTATTTGGTATTTTATGATTTGGGGCGCCGTGAAAAAAGTCTTATACACATGGGGAGCCGTGATTCGAAAAACATTAGGAACCACCTCAATTCATACAGACTAGCAGTTATTCTCAGGGTCTTGGGAGTCGGAATGCTGATTTTCCAGACAGTCTGGTTCTCCTCATTTCGAAAATTAGTGCTGCATATTCTTCCTATTGCCCCCATTTGTTTTGGGGCTGTATGAAACTGAGCAAAACAGTAAATATTAGCATATTGCAAAATGAAAGAGAGAACACAGTTACCTATAAGAAACTTACTCATTGTGAGAGGTTTGCGAGATCTGCCTGTTAATCTCTCCGTTACGACGAATTCACAAGCGAGTTTCAAATGGTGGTCAGAAAATCCGATCTCGAAAATCTGGTCAGGAAAATTAGGTCTATTTTAGAAAACAAACAAGATCAAACTTCCTAAGACAATATTCGTACACCTAATCTTCTATCAATATTTCTGTTATGGTCTTCCATTAATTGCTATCATGTAACATCATTTTGATATTTTAAAAACAGTATTTTAATACATTTTCCATGACCGAATTTTCTATGACTAAACTTTTTGAGACTTTCCTAGCATCGTTTCAAGTATCCGTAATTATTAAATATCAACATTTGCGATTTCTGCAAATAAAGAAAAAAATGTTAATCAATCATTTTGTCATATCCACAACAAAGCAAACAAATAACCGTTCGAAACAACTGCAGCAGAATATAAAAGGAGGTCGTCTATACATGTTTATGATTCGCGATGTAGACTAGGATTTATTTGTTCATGTCAGCTTAAATAGGCATCCAACGCCATTCTGCTTTGTGGCAACCCTGTGGCTTGTGAATGATGATAGTCTTTTTATATGGGAACATTAAGTTGGTCTTACATAAAATAATTGTACAACACCATCATTCTTTATTGACTCTAAGGTTCTAACTTCCAAACCTCCTCCCTCAATTCTGGGTGGGAGGCAATGCCCTGGTCCCGGAGGGGTGTCCATGTTTGCTAAGCTTATTGAATAATACAACAATCAAAAGGAAATGTGAACAAAAATTATGCAACGATTCTTATTTCGTAATAGGAAAGAACAGGGCCGATGGGAGGGATTTTATCGGGGTCTGTAAAGTTTCTTTTGGGCTCCCTTCTCTTCTCTATTAGTCATCCTGTTTTCATCGGCTAATGTCTCATGCTGCTAGTTCTAAGGCCAAGATGGTTATTGAAAATGAGTGACAGGCGGAATTCTGATTTTCTCTATTTGAATCCTGGGGCTGCTACACTGTCTTCCTTGATACAAATACAAATAACATTATAAAAGAGGATTAGAGAGGAGAAAGGACATTTGGACATCTTTGCTTTATACCTCAATACAGATAAAGAGGAAGGATTCACATCGTTTTATATTGCTATCTGGTTCAAAAGACATAGGACAACGTATCTCCATGAAATTCCCAAAAGAAGAAGAAAAGAAGCGAAAAATCGCTCTAGATTGACAAGCTTTCGCTTTCTATAACAAGAAAATCCCATTAGTCCTAAAAAGAAGGCTATTCAACCAATGCAACTTCCTGATAGTCACCTATGAAGCTGTGACATGTGACCTAACCAAGATACTGACCCTCAAACTGAGAACCATGCAATGTGCGCATGAAAGAATGATGCTCAATATCGCATGGAGAAATCACAATACAGAATAACTCAAATGGCAGTGGACTGGTTATGTTGCAAGAATGTCAGACAACTGCTTGACGTCTCGCCTCACGACATGAATAACCAGCGATCATATGCTAAACTGGTCGGCAAAAAATAAGATGGTGTTGTGAATTAAATTCAGGAAGTATTGGCTACGCAACACCCATGATAAAGAGGTGTGGCCAATCTCGGTGAAGGGCTGCTACTGATGATGATGATGATGATGATGATAAAAGCAGATAAGCTCTATATTTACTTTTTTTTAAAAACTTTCGTTGATTCCAAAGCCTCCCTTTGACCCGTGGGCCTAGATACAAAGTATTTCCTGCATCCTCCCTCATAAACTCAAGTGAAAAGTTCGAAATAACATTTATACTGGATATTTATCTATCGTGAGGAAAGACCCCACCCTGCTTCGAAAATTAGCATTTGAAATCTTAGCTTTTATTTGGGGTTTGAACACCGACCGTTGGCGCTGGTAGCAAATACGCGATTTTATCAGTCACTCGGGGTGAGGGTAAATTCGTATATTGTACGATGTTCTGATTCGACAAGGATGTACAGAAGACATCCGTTCTTACGGTACCTTCGGGCATCTAAGTGTGCCGTTAAAACGAGTTTGCCATTATAACCTGTGGATTTTATATGAAGTGTAATATTAATGAGAAACCAAAAGTACAGACAAAATTGACCTTTTATCACCTTGTCACCGTCTAATTCCACAGATACGGGTCACAGGTCTGCAAATAAAATAAATCAATCGAATTGCCTTTTTTAAATAATGAATTGAAATGTTCGTTTGCGGTTACAGCAAACTAATCTTCGACAATAATCTTACGAGAACACAAAAACAAACACACCGTTAGAACGCAAATGCCACTGAATAGTGCCGTTAGAAAAAGTGTTTTTACAACGAATGTGGTAACAACGAGAGTTTACTGTGCTTAGTTAGGATTACAGTAAATTGGAGTTACTTCGGTGGTAAATGCGTTTCTTCTCATCTCCAATTAATAAACGTGCTTAACTCTACCATCTTGATTTATACATCAGAAGATTGACAAACATAATTAATTTCGATAACCAGAGTCATTAAATATATGAAAATAAAAGTTAATAAATTTCAAAAGATATAAATAGGCTGATTTTAAATAGTATAAGGCGGGTGTCTCAACTTATTAGATTTCAACTCTTAGGTGGGCGGATCACAACTGTCCAGAAAATGGTGAAAGTTTTGGAGGGGTAGTATAGAATTTTAAGTATTAAAGTCTGTAATTGATAAAAAAATGAGTCAGCAACAACGTTTTATATAAGTATGTTACCAAGCAGCACTGTTATTTTGTACGTTATGAAACCCCAATGTATCTTAACTAGCTACTTCTCATCAGACACGGGGATTGCATTGATATCTTAAGACGGTACGTGTGTGCCAAACATTTGATGTAACTAAATTACATTTCATTAATCCTAAAAAGAAGAGTATGCAGCCAATGCATCCTCCCGATAGTCACTTATGGAGCTGAAACATGGAACTTAGCCAAGAGACTAGCCCGAAAACTGAGAACCATGCAACGTGCACATAAAATTATCATGTTCCACCTCACATGGAGAGATCACCAGACGGTACATTACATGGGGGGGGGCAGAAGTCCGAGACATGATAGAATCCATTTCAAAAATTCAAATGGCAATGGGCTGGCTATGTTGAAAGAATGTCAAACAACCGGTGGACATCACTGTAGGTTGACAAGCTTTCGAATCCCCAAAAATCACACGCGCAACTGAGGCTAGCAAAATGATAGATGGAGAAACAAACTAGAAAAATCCAGAAAATGTTAGCTCCGCGATGCCCACGATAGAAAGATATGGCAATCCTGTAGACGTCCAACGATGATGATGATGATGATGATGATGATGATGATGATGATAAAAACAGCCAAAGTTTTTTTGTTTTTTTTTGTTAAATCCATTTGAATATTCGCTATACAGTTGAGGGTTGGGGAGAATTTTCATTTGATAGTGGGTGATGACGCCAAAAAGATTGAAACCTTCTCACTATTAAAGTATTGAATATCTATCCAAAACTATCATAGTGATCCAGCATTTTGAAATCGAAAACATTTTTTGGCCTCGAGCCAAAAAAAAAAAAAAAAAAATACTAAAAAGAAGGGAAAATTCTTCAGTTTCAAAGATGTGTGGGAGCCGAAATTTAAAATTGGTTGCCGAAAGAAAGGAGTCTAAAGTGAAAAGAAAATAATTTCCGCTTATACAAAGATCAGATTTCTGGCAAAATAAAATAAATAATTGAAATCCAGTTTTGTGTCGCTAGCCAAAGGGCAAACAGAGAGAGCAATGTAAACACGTTCCGTGAGCCACGTTCAACACATGTGCGTCGTGCGGCATGTTGTGTATCGCCTTTGATAAACGTGTGAGTTAATTTTCATGGTTTTATTCAAGTCATTGTAAATAGCCATGGTGACGCACAAGACTCAGTTTTTGCTTTGCAGAACTGAGCTGAAGAAGACGTGCATAATTTGCTGTGCAGTATGGTCGGGCCAGACCAAAGCAGGGAAACATGTATGAGCCTACGTGAGCCAACGAGGCGGGGGGGGGGGCTTATATTCCCTGGTAAAGACAAATGTATTCTCAACAACTTTTCACAGTGATGCAATCTTAATTGTCTTATACTTATCCGAGGATAACTACTTGCAATTGCATTTTTCATAAATCGTTCGAAATCTCTTATTCAGTTCTGATACTTGTAAAAACATTACGTACAAACCCATAAATGGATTTTACGTCTTAATCACTGATACCAAATTTCTGATCAACCTTTGGCCTATTTCCAGCTCCTGTATGTTGCTTTATTAAAAGTTGCTGTGAACGCGTCAAGTTCAGCTTAGTCTGGCACAAGGCTATTTTCATTGAGTAAGTTGTGAGAATTTAACATCATTTGCGAATCGGTGAGCACCATGGTAAGCATCCAAACGTTAAATGATTACTAAGCTTAGTTTAATCCTGGTCCAAGGCCACAGTAATGGAGCACTCGATAAGGGTGGGATTCACTTCGATTTTATTTACAAATCTTAATGCTATGGTTGAGGCCTACATGAAGTCTAATCGACTCCCAAATCATGAACCGTGCAATATGCACTGATCATGCTAAAGATCACTTGGTAAGATCACAAGACAGCACAATATGTTAGAGAGAAAATGGCTCTCAGGGATATACGATAAGCCTTATGGTAGGCTAAAATGCCAATCGACGGTTCATGTAAAAATGATATGGGATAGCTGCTGGACATTATGGTTCTTCATATGAAGATCATAAACGAAATCGGGACCGGTAAATTATAAGATAATGAGATGGTCTGGACAAGTTTTAGAGTATTTGGGCATTATGACGATCAGAAACGAAACAAAAGGAACTTGAATGGTTGATTGGTGATGATGATGAGGAGGAGAGGAGGAAGGAGCGAGATGGGTAGGGGGAGAAGAGGGGAGTGTGATGGAGAAAGAGGGGGAGGAGGTAAGGTGGAGGAGGATGGTGATGATAAGGATGTATGGCTTGAAGCCGGTCTTGAATAACCTTTTTTTTTTTGCAGATACACAAAAAAAAATGGTCTGTGTGAAGTAGAGAAAAATATGGGGGAACCGTCTGTTTGTGTTGAACAGGCCACGTGGAAGAACGGCGATAAGAGTTGTTGAAAGAAAAGGTTCAGAAAGTCAGAGAGGAAAAAGATTAGGCTTTGTTGGAGAAAACGGGAATCGAGAAGGAAACGGGCATTTTGAAAAGAAAAAAAAACAGGTGAATGGCACGAAAATGGATGTGAAAAAGATTTGCGAAAAGCGAAAGATGAAAGAAAAGAGACAAATGGAGAGAAGAAAGAAGTAAAAAGAGGAATCTTCTCAAATATTAAAGGCTTTTGTTTGCACACCCGTGCCACAATCACGCTCAAACGACAAGATTCACTAACCTAACTTGGGGCATGGAAACTTGAAAGACATACACTTGGAATATATTCTATGTGAGTTTGTTTGAGGTCATCAGAAATCACCAGAGAGAACAGCGTGCCATTTCTAGCCATTGGGGGAAATTTCAAGCAAATATCAAGTTTGCTGTGAAGTACAAAAATGTTTTTGACACCACGAATGGTGGGCCAAATAATTCTAATGTTTTAAACTTATAATAACCGTCAGTAAAGCGAAGCGTCTTGAACTAGTAATGACAGTACATTTATTTTGAAGAGATTCTCGTACGGAGGCCCTTTTGAATACTGACCACAATGATCTGGTTACTTACTCAATAGAGACCGCCACGTGACCAATGTCAAAATGCTTTGCTTGGGGTAATCAATTAAAAGATTGGAAAGATGGGTGATCGATGGATAGATTACTTCTCTTGCCTATTGTTGGGCAGTGATCACTAAAAAGTCCTATTTTTTACAACATTAAAAAACTGAGGAACCAATTTAGCATAACTTACATTGCAAATGAACACCCTTCCAAAAAAGTTATGAGTTTTTCTTTTTGCAGATATAATAAGGAACAAGTGTTTAAACTTTCAACCATTTATCTCTATTGGTGCAACTTGTACGCGTATTACATACATACACGCATACACATGTATAGCCAGCTAGACCAACTTAAAAACTTGAGACACCTTGTCAACAGTTTGAGAAGGCTCAGCATTTGACAGCATATAAGATTCCCCACCATCTTGCCTTTAAAATATATAGGAATGTATAAACGTAATCTTCGTTGTCAAACCCCTACAATGGCCAGAACTTGGAAGAACTTTTAATTATAGTAAATGAGAGGAATTCAGAGAAATTCGTTTTTCTTGATATTTCCTATTGAAGTAAGAAGGGTACTTATATGACTTCAAATACGGTGACTCAGGGGTTCTCAAACTTTTTGATCCAGCGTAAGCCTTTGCCCTGTCTGGGAGTGTTGGTGTACATCTTGAGAAAAATATAAAGGAAAATATATGGATACCATACAATGAATAATAGGCGTATAGTGTCTGTTGGTAATGTGATTTAATTGAATGTTACATTTTTTTATGAGAAGGTTCGACTTTGCTCTATCCAGCAAGTAACTCAATTTTAGGCACAGTTCAACTGAAACCCACTCGCACATCATTCTCAACTGACATTTTTGCACATCATTTGCACAAGAAGATGTAAAAAAAAAAAAGGGTTGAATGAGGACGAACAAACGTGCAAATCATTTTATGAAAGTTGTTGCTTTCAGTTGGTTGTTATTAGTACGAATTTCCAGTATTTTGCAAATCTAGTTTACCCCTGTATTTTCTCTTGGGAGTACACCTAACCCACTATGAGAAACCCTACGTTAATTCTATCTTCAAGCCTAGCTCTCCCTCTGATTCGAACTCCTGTTACCTGAAACTTGCCATTCCAATACTCACATCTCTCTTTCGTCTCGACAAAGAAATAGCGACGCCATTATATACAGCCTGTTTCCCCATCTTAATCAATGTACCCTGGGGTACATGGGTACGTCAAAGCTTTTACCCAGGGGGCAAGGGACACATGGACGTCAAAACTACTCGCGATTATTTCCCTGATTTCTCTTGTGCAACACATCGACTTACTTTATTGGCCCTAGACAGATGTAAAGGCGCGATGTTACTGACAGATTTTTGGACTCTTTCCAATATCGTTACTTCTGAGATCTTGACAGGATGTCTTCACAAAGTCCATCAACTACATACAGTAGACACCCGATATTACGGCACTCTCGGGGAATAAACCCATTACTTGCGATAAAAACAGCTCAGTGGCTGTGTTCAGTATGCGACGGTAACTATGACGATAGAGAGTGGTGCAACATTTTTCCTTCATAAACAATGGACCTATCCACTTAAAGTGACGAATGACTTTTATCTGTACGTTTCTCAGTCTGTAACTAGAAGATTACAACTCGTGTGTTATTAAATATTGCTGTTATAACGTGAGTCATTTCAACGACAGTTTACACTGAACTGAAAATGCTCAGCTGGTAAACACGTCCGTTTTTCACTTTAATGTAATAAACACTTTCAACTGTATTATTTTGAATTACGCTTTTAAATAAGGCTTTGTCAAATAACATGAATTTTCTTACCAATATTTCTTCTATTTCAATTTCACTTGTTTCTCATTACAATCACTCATACCTAGAGTCTACGGTCATTAGTAAACAGCGTGGATCGTAAAAGGAATTATAAGCTCTTTGAGAGATCTCAATACGCATCCTAATCGGTCAGTGGCGTTCACTTAGAAAATCAAAATTTTAAAAGACAAACATTTTTAATTTTTTGCGTAAAGTAATTTTTCTCGTTTTGTTTAAAAAAAAAAAAAAAACGTTGAAATTTTCACACATTCAATTGAAAAAATAGTAAGGAAATGATCTGTCAGCCAACGGAAGTGCGGCAAATAAGCCAGCGGTCAAAACATATTCGGGAAACTGATACGGACACCCTCTATCGGTAAAGGCAGCTGGTACGGATAACCATGTTCGGTAAGACAAAGGACGACGTCAGTTTGAGTCGTAGTGAAAGCTTATAGTTTATTTCCGTTCAACACTATTTACTGATGATCGTAAACCAAGAGCCATAGGCGTCCGCAGCCACTGTTCTCGAGGGGGGATGGGGGCAAAGGATATTTCCGAATCATGGTTGTGAGATATGAGATTAGAGCATATGGAGGTGTTGACCTGGGCATGGGAAGCAAATTCTAGGCGTATGAGATGCGACGGCTGAAAATTGAAAAAGTATTTATAATGAAATATTCATACGTACTGTTAATATCGAATCTAAATATTTCTGGCTTGTGTTAGCCTTGTGTCATATCCTGCTCACATAGCGGCCTATGTAAATAGAGACTCAAGAGAATTCTTGTTTTTAGTCAGTAAAAGAAATTTGAAATTGACAGTTGTACTGTCGTTTGTCGAAGTTGATGATTCAGTCATTTATTATTTAACATACACATCTCATTCTCACTACTATAGAAATGGTTCTTTTAACATTTTTGTTATGCTAAGAACTATCGGAATTGTTTTTACGTTTTATGTATCAAAGGAATTTTTCTTTCCTCTCCCCACGTCATCTTTCCAGAGAGTTCTTTGTTCCCTCCTTCTGAGTGTTGTTTTTTACCAAACGTAGAAATGTTCGTAAAAAATAATTTTTTTAAAGGTAAGACACGAGATTTTTTTAAAATCAAGACATCAAAATGTAATTCTCGTTAGGAATTTTTATTTTTTTGAAAGGGAAATAGAAAAAAAAACAACATGTGAACTGATCAAATTACGATAAAACAGACTAGAATTCTATTAATCAATTCCTTGGTAAACAACGATGATGATAATGATGTTTACTTCGATGGTCGGATGAAGGGGGTATGGGGATATAATGGATGGTTCCCTGGGGGGCCTGGAGCCATGAAAAAAAAATAAGAACCCCGGCACCAAAGAGAACCTATATTGTGACTTAGTTGTCACTGTTCATAGTAACCGCTTGCTCTCCAGCCTCTATTAAAGTCCAACTTTCAAAAGCTGTTCGCAGTCGGTGAGAAAGCCTGATCAGCGTAGGGAAAATGCCCTGTTCGCAGCCCCTTCACCCTAAGACGTCCTGTAAAACTGGGTAATTGCAATAAAAAGCAATCAAATCAAGATGAAAGAAAAGCCAAATATCTAAAATGAAATGCAATGCTCCATTAAATATAAAACTAATCAAGATAATATTGCAGCTACTGACACAAGAGTAAAAACAAAAACAAATTAGGCACTGAGCGATCGCAGGAAATAAATGTGAGGTTTAAAGGTTACATTTTACCTAATGCTAAGTGTTGGGTTCTCATAGCTCAGACGGTAAGAGCAGTGTTGGAATCGTAGAGAATACTCTAGAGGGTTAGATAAAATTGAAAAAGATATGCTCACGATAACCAACGATGACCACCGAGTAATTCTCTAGGGTTACGGACCTATCGAGTCTAGGGCTGCAATATTAGTTTATTTAAAAATTACATTCTGTTGGTAACACAAGTGTGCATTGTGTGTGCATGTGTGTGTGTGTGTATGTGTGTGCGTGCATGTGCGAGTGCGCACGCGCTCGTGTTAACCTGCCTGTTCATATCATATCTTCTCAATTGGACATTTGACTGATCAATCTCTCTAAGGAAATGAATAAGTCAAACGGGTAGACAAAGAAAAAAAAACAAATACTCAATACAGGGTCAATAGTAGAAAGCCATCAATGGAGTTATTTCGTACGAATATACTATTTGGAGGAAGAAAAAAAAAGGATGAAAAAAAATCCAATCTGACAAACAAATCTTCCTAAGTTTGGATTGAAACATGTGCAAACATAGAACAAAAATATCGAGAAAAAAAACATTCCCAAAACAAGTAAAAACATTCATTCGACAGCTTGCAAACAGCTTACATAATGCTTTCATTTTACATTAAAAACTAGCGTATTACCCGTCAAAAGTGGCCAGGTAATGTACGTACTATTTATCACACACACAAACACACACACACACACAGACACAGACACAGACACACACACACACACATATATATATATATATATATATATATATATATATATATATATATATATATATATATATATATATATATATTATCATTATTATTATATATATGTGTGTGTGGGTACATGTGTGTATCAAATTATTAAAACACAGGTTGTCGGAAAAGTGTAATTTAATGATCTGACGATTTGGAAAAACAAATATAATATTCCACCGAAGCCTTCAGAGATGGCAAAGGGTTCTATCCTTTTCATATGTTCGTGTATTTGCGTGTTCTGTTGTTCCTGTCCATACTGTTTTGTCAACAGACATGAAAATTAGCGTCAACAGTGCAATAGGCTACTCATGAAATGTTCTTGGTTAGTTCATTTTTTTTTTTTTTTTTTTTGGTGAAAAACGATTTTGGACCTTATTCTGACAGGTGTGATAAGATCATATAGATTCTGCAAATATAATTATTCCTGTGTGTCTCTTTCTCTATTCTAGATGTTTTCTAGTAGAAAACGCCAATGATGTCATAAATAAATGGATATTTTTTACATGAATATAAATTCTGACGCAACGGTTGTTCAATAATTGACTGCGATGGCATATCATAATTTCTCCTCTGATACTTTTCATTTTCGATAAAGCAGTTCGCATTAATAGCGTCATCAGATTAGATTCAAACGATGTAATAATAAAAAGTATACGAAAAATGTATAATCTACTTATTTTTATTAAATCACAAACATATATTTATATATTAATAATTATCAATTATATATATATATATATATATATATATATATATATTTATACTACGTGGCGAATTATGCATAATTCGCTAAATTGGGTCCTATCGACCACCCAGTTCTGCGTTGGCCAGGGGTAGAATACTGGACTCTGGGTCCGGAGCGAAGGTTTCATTCCCGAGAGGATATCGAGTCCATAGCCACATGACGATATCAGCTGTATGTGGATGCCATTATTTATATATATATATATATATATATATATATATTGAAACCGCTATACATATGGTAAAGATATTATTTCTGTTGAGTCCGGGTGGCTTCTTCACATTATCTTTCTACTTTAAGATTATCTAATTCACTCACAATGCCCATAATTACAATTAATAACAATTTCCGTAATCATCTTAAACGACTCACCCTGTAATGAGAAGGTATATGTTATGGGAGTGTTCATACCGAGGGCGCGAAGTGACCCCATAGAATTAGCTAATACAAATGAAATTCCTCTATTCTTTACCGATGTATCAACGTGTTCATACAATGAGTTTAGCTTATTTCCTGTTTCTAGTTTTCTATTCATTTTTTATTCTTGCACAATTATATTCAAAATGGTTTCTCTTTTGCCTGCTTCTCTTTCAAATATTCTTTTCCCAATTTCCTTGATTTATTGTTCACCTCAGTAAACGAAATTGGGAGATATATATATATATATATATATATATATATATATATATATATATATATATATATATATATATATACTCGTATCCATCTGTCTCTTCGTTTGTCTACACAATATCCCAGAAAGTTCTCAATGAATTTCACTGACATTTTGTGAAAGGGTTGGCAGCCGGCTTTTGAATAGGTGATTACGTTTGAGGGCGGATCCATGTTCAGTTACTTACCTAGTCCACACTACATCTCCAAAAGCTACGAATGGGTAGATGGTAGGGTAGGGAAAAAGTTGAATTTGGGGGGTAGATCTAAGAATTCATTTTCGATTGAGATGTATTTTTCCATGCATTTATATATATATTCCATTTCACAATGTTTCCAAAAGTTCTCAATGAATTCCGAATGTTTTTTTTTCTTTTGGAATGGTCAGCAACGAGCTACGAAAGAAGTGATTGAATTTGGAGGCGGATCCTGGAATTCCTCATCCTAATTTTGTCCATGCAGTATCTCCAAAAATTATCAATGACTTCCAAAGAAATTTTCTGGAAATCTAGCCAATGGGATGAGAAGGGATTGGTTATCATCTGAGATGGATCAACGGATTATCTTTTCGATTGAGAGATGTTTTCATTTTTTTCCGTAGTTCTGTATACTTACCATCGTTTGTTTTATATCTGCACATTCACAGGTTCTCAAAAAATTTCAATGACATTTTGGAGAAGGGTTAACCTTAGGCAAAAGAAGAATTGATTGAATTTTGGAGCGGATCAACGGACAATTTTTGATTGAGATAAAAAATAGTCTGAAATATGGAACACAGTTACCACCTTTCATCATAGCTATGTATGAAGTCATTTTCATTCAGTTTTCAGCGACAATAATATTAGCAGAAGTATGTGCTCTCTGAGCACGTTTTAGTTTTTATTTGCTCTCGCAATTCCCCAACACCCACTCTCCGTTTGTATAATTCCCGCCTTTTTTCTGTCGTCTGCTAATTTATACTTGCAAGTCAATATTTTTCGTTCAAAATGGCTTCCTCTGTGATTCTTGATTGAATTTCTTCGTTTATTTTTCTTTCTTTTCTCCCATTTTTTTCCAATACATAAACTTCTCTCCACGTACATAATTCAATCTTCCACAATGAACACCGACTTCCTTTATCTTCCCCACTTTTTATCAAATAATTATTTTTACTTTTCGCAGCAGTAGTATCTAGTGGTTGTCACTGGAGATCAAGTGGCAGTAAGTCCCCTGAACAATCAACTGACAGCATGACAGATTCATTTGAATTTCTATGAGATGAATTTTTTTTAGAAAAGAAACTATTGAACTTGTTTCATTGGAAGAATCAATTATTTCGAATGGTGTGTAGGAGCATTTTATCAGCATTTTTTTTTTAAGTTTAAGAGGAAAAATCCATTGTTAAAGTCATAGAAACTGAAGAAAACCACTGTTGATTATACCAGTAAATCATCATTATTACCAGTAGTAGTTGTAGTAGAAGTAGTCGTAGTATTCATTTAGTATTTTTTTCGTTTACTTTTACTTAGATATAAAGCACGGAAAAATCGACATAACTCAAAAAGATCTGTAGACATAGATAAATATCTTCTTTCTACTTTCATTTCCCTATTGCGCATGCCTGCAAAAAGAGAAAAGAGATAAGAAAAAAATGGAAAAAAAAACAGAGAATTCAAGACAGTGCCACGAGGCCACGTTTGAAGTCACGTTTGAAAGTGAACTAGGATTAATTTGTTCGAGACTTCAAACAACATTTGATACGTGATTATCGTTTGAACGTCGATCGGGGCGGACTGAAATTCCATACAAACGCGTACTACATGCTGAGAATTACTTGTATCCTGGTGCTGATATATATATATATATATATATATATATATATATATATATATATATATATATATATATATATATATATATATCAGTTTATGTC
>OY735207.1:4058011-4080511 GCA_963457665.1 Thysanoteuthis rhombus
TATGTTTCCTCAAAATCTGTAGCTACGCCCCAAACTCAAACTGAGGTGAAAAGCCAGCACAACACGATCTTCACTCAATAGAAATCATCACCTGACCAATGTATTTTGGCAGCATGCTGTGTTGGTGGTGATAAATCAGATATTCGAAAAAGGGTTGATTAGTGTAAAAGATTCTTCTTTCGCCTTTTGTTTGGCAATTGTCTCGGAAAATTTAAATTTTCAAGAAAAACCAAGCGGCCATAAACTGAGTGATCAATTTAGCATGAGCTTACATTGTCAACTGAATCTCCCACTAACACTTATTCGATGGGGGTTGAAATATTTCTATGGACATAATTGGGAGCATATAGTTGAATTTTCAGTCGTCTAGATCCATTGTTGGGGTCTGTACAATTATGCATTGTTAGCAAGACCAACCTGAAAAATGAGATAAACCTACTTTGACAGTTCTGAAGACAAATAATAAGTTTCAAAAGATTACGTGTTGATACCAATTCCATGGAGAATCTTACTTTCTATTCGGAAGTATTGTATAGTATCAAATTCCAGATAAACTTTGTTTCCCCTGTTACAAGAACAAGAACAATCTTCACCAAATTTAAGGTGAACTCTTCACTGTTTCTCAATCACATCACGTTAAACCAAACTAATACATGAAATTAGAAATTTTCTTACTGTGATTTGAAATCTGAACCCTGTGATTGGAAGGTGGCTCTCTTACGAACCAAACTAAATTGACAAGTCACATGCCTAGGAATTCATTTATATTACAAAAGTTGCAGAATCATCTTCAGTCAGAACGGAAGAGGGCAAGGAATTTGACCCTGCAGCAGCCAGGCTTCTTTTGAGCTCATTAGTAATTCTTTGTATGTACCGTCGTTCTCTACTTATACCTCCATCGAGGTAAGTAAGACCCACTTCTGGCTTGCCAGACCTATCCAAGCTTCGTTCAGCTTACGACACATGGTAGTCACCCATGTAGTTAATGACCAGGCTCGACGTTGCTCAACTTCGGTGATCTTACAATGACCGGTGTATCAAACGAGATTCGGGCGTAAGCCATCAGTTTTGATGAGTGGTTCCTCAGTCTTTGCGCTGAGTGCTTGGCAGAGAGGCATTGAATACCATTTTTTAAAGTCTTTGGTATAAATCGTCGGTGGATTGAACACCGGTCTGCCAAATCGGTGATGAGTGATCGGTGAAAGTCTTATTATTGATATCATTCCGTGAAAAATCTTACTTTCGAGACCAAAGGCTTGATTATCCCTTTAAATCTAAACAGGAATTCTTAGAAGGAGAACAAATAGAGACATCGTATGTGATTATTCCAGACCAAAAGACATTTGGTCAATACAGGGTTTTTTTGTGGAGAATAAAACTTTTTAGCATCTTAACAATTCTTATACATACAATATTTGATGAGACGTTTCTTTTGAATTTCTTTTCAGATTTCTATAATACTTTGGACGGCATTATTTTGAGGGCTTACTAATTTTAATTTTTTTTCCTGAAATAATGTACTGAAACCTGAATCTGTTGTTGCAAACTTTTCTCTGACAAAATTCTTGAAAGAATATAAAACAAACCAACCTTTACAACGCACGCGTTCTTAAATATTGCCGTTAGAACGAATGCTGTTACCACAGGAGTTTCACTGCAGGAGAATTTATTGTGTCTTGTCCAGAAGCACGAAATACCGATATTTAGACAAATGAAAAGGGTTTATTTGCAAAAAAAAAAAAAGCAACTATTTTTGACATCTTGGCAACTCTAATGTATACAAAAAAAATAGATTTCCCCAGGTGTCAACTGAATATATCAACAGCAAAAGTTTTATCTTAAAGACTAAAATATTTACATACTTGAGAGAGTTTAAGCCAAAACAAAACAGAAATACGTCGGCAAGGATAGAAAAGTGTCGAAGGAAAGCGAATGACACTTCGGATATGAAGTCAAGTTTAAGTGGCAGTTGAAGAACTGGGAGGATTATTCCGATGAGTGACATTCCAAAGTCTGGGAGGTTTGATGTCAAAAAAGATATGATTGAAGCAAAATTCATCCATTTTAGTTACTCTGTAAGTTAATTTTATTACTTCAGTAGCTAGTAAAGTTGTTATATTGAAGTGTAACGGTCCATTGTTACGGAGGAAGAAATAGAAAATGCCATACAGTTCATAATATAAGTAGATTCATTTTCTACGTTGATATGATAAATATATATTAAACTAGGAAACATGTGTTGGATAATTTCGTTCACAATTTTTTAGTATATATATATACATATATGTACGATTAAATACGATGGACAAGAAACATTTTGTTAATTTTCTTATTAAATTTATCACCGTTTCGTTAAAATTGGAAAAAAAATGACAAAATCTCCATTATTCGTCGTATATATATATATATATATATATATATATATATATATATATATATATATGATATTCTTTATTTCTTCACAAAAGACCACTGTACCTAAAAAAAACATTACTAATAAGTTTGACTTTACTTTTTTACACTTTTCCTAAATTCGTTCAACCTTTATTGTGGAATTTACATACCTATTTCCACACACACACATACATATATATATATATATATATATATATATATATATATATATATATATATATATATATATATATATATATATATCGTTTTGATGTTTTCATCTCTTCCCGAGAATCAAACGTTTACTTTTTCGCTTAGGACGATTTTTACATTGAAACAGTCGGACTATTCGAAATATATCCGTTGCCAAAACATGTTAGGGAAGAACCTAGTTTGATAAAGTTCGGTCCGTCTCTCTCCGTCTATCTCCGTCTATCTTCGTCTCTCTCTCTCTCTCTCTCTCTCTCTCTATATATATATATATATATATATATATATATATATATATATCAAATGATACATAGTAGTAATGGCTAGAACCGTTAGACCTTAGGAAACCCTCAAATCTGATTGAATGATCATAGTATACATTATTCAAAAACATATTGTTTGGTTATTCTCAGGATCCAAAGGATACAACTGACAGCCCGTTGCTGAAGAGTGTGAGAGGCACGAAATGTTAATATTCACCGAGTACATGTCTCAGTAAATATAGTTTTTTTTGTATATTGATAGTCCTATTCACTGTATTGAATATTGAGTAAAAAATCTACAACATAGAAAATCTGCGCATTTGTTTTCTGTTTGTAATAAATAGTGACAATATATATATGTATATATATATATATATATATATATATATATATATATATATATATATATATATATATATATACAAATATATATATATATATAATTTCGAGAAAAGTTTCTATAAAATATAGTACGATTCATAATCGTTATGTCAGAATATATATATCCATTTCTCAATAAATAACTGTTGCATTGAAAGAAGCAAATATACCGAGAATATACAATACAAGAATTTGAGTTCAAAATAGTTATTTGGGCCTTTGCATTACCAGTTGGTATTTAGTTCAATGGTAAGAGTATTACTACGTTCATGCGTCTACCTTATTGGCTGTAGGATCGATTCCTGCTGCAGCCCAATTTTCTACACTCTTTTATTCTATTTACGTTTTCTAAGGTGAGTGATACATTAACCGTGTAATGACGGAATATCATTTAAATAAATTCCTGTATGATATAATGCAATTTATAATCATTCTGTTTGATCATATATATATATATATATATATATATATATATATATATATATATATATATATATATAAGCCTCATACTGTCTCGATAGACAATGGAGCGGCACAAGCTTTGGCAGGGCGTATGGAAATCCTGTGATGCCTAGTAAATAGAATCTCCTTCACGGCCTCGCCATAGTGAGCAAGAGACGGGACGAGATAGGTTTAGCATTGAAGCACCTTACACCTGTGTGGCAAATCTTTCGACACTCCAAACGATTCAATTCTAGACTCTCCCAAATTTGAGTTTTGAGATTGAATTTCAAGACGTCCCTGAACCTCTTATGTTGGCATCCTTGACAACACCAGTCGTTGGTTGGAAGGAGGAAATGGTATGAAAAGGAATGTTTTCTACCAGATAAGCGTAGGTAGTCCCCAAGCAAGAAATAGGTCTGATTTGAATACTGTCTCTAGATAGCTGCCACTTTAGGCAAAATTATGTTTGGTTTTGGTGTAGGCAAAAGAGTCATAAAATATTTAGAGCAGGGTTAGGGTTTGTGAATTGAGAAAAGTCAATCAGCAGAATCCGATTACATGACCAGCGGTTTAAGAGGAAAATGTGGCGGGCAAAACTTTCGTCAAGTTTATTTTGACATTTGCCTTTCAAGACTTACATTGTTTGGTTCTTGAGATTTCCTTCCAGATTCTTTATCTACTTATGCCTGGAGCAATTATGGGTAGGCCAGGACCGAGGTAGTGCCAGATGGGCCAGTCGGCATGGTTTACATTTTTCAGAGGGGCCTACTCCCCTTGATAGCGGCAAAGAAAGGGACCCTTTTGAAAATAGGGTAAATCTTGCCTGCACAGAAGTAAATTATGACTGCCGTTAGAATAAAAGGAGGTTGCTTCCATTAGCGTCCCTTGCTACTAAAAACGGCAAGATTTATCTTTTTTTTTTTTAAACTTCCAGCTACTTTCTGCTAACTTTATTATCATCAATAAATGTCAAGTACACACGAAAATAACCGATGGCTCCTGATGTCTTGATGAAATCCATAAATATGTTTTTTAAAAATTTATAGTTCAAACATTAATTATTAGAGCTTTCGAATGATTTTTTGAGTATACCTGACATTTGATAAGCGCGCTTGAAAATGTATACAATTCATCAAACGAATGATGGAAATGAAAGTATAATTATCATAAACCTTACTCGATGTATCTTTCTATTAAAAATCCAAACATAAGTAACTATTAGAGCTTTGATATGATTTTTCAAGCGTACTTAACATTGATTGGTCACGAATTATCACAATAATGGAAATAAACAAAACAGCGAAAAAACTCTTTTTACCTTTTTCTTATTAACAGCAAATTGGTCTGATATCAATGCTATCATAAGTCTAAATATCTTACATCAATTTCTGCTTTTAATTAGAAGACTCCAAACCACGAACTCACCCTAGTGTAGTGAAAACATTAAAAAAATCCAGTAACTTTCAGCTACGTTCAGCCATCTTTGATTATCAAGGGAGACAACTCATTTTTTTTTTTGTATTCACAGCGGCCTATTTATATCCGTGCGTGCAAGTTTCATCATAATATTCATACTTTAAAAAGAAACGAGGGAGAATTTTTAGCACAAAATATTGATATTTTATAGAATATTCATGGGAGAATAATTCAGCGGGAATATCGATAATAAATGCAGATAACACATATCGACTTATGTTCCAAATTGACATATGTATCTTTTTATTTAATTTCGGGGAACTTGTCTTTGACAGCTGATTAATGCTATCTCGTTGAATAGTTGCAATGCTTATTGATAACAGATGCGTTATGTTTTAAATTAATTGTTTCATTATTAGCTTTGTTGTTTATTAATGTATGTTTGTGTTTTATATATTCTTGTTTATATACTTTATTGTGCTCTATTTAAGTACATCATGTTACAGATAAGTATATGCTGTACACTACTCAAAATAGATAGGTAGATATGAACAGACTGAAATAGATAGATAGGTAGATAGATATGAACAGATGGATAGAAAGATATGGACACATAGATAGATATGGAATGAGATAGAGAGAAAGGGTGAGAGAGAGAGATGAACAGACGATCGATGAATAGATAGGTAGATATATGTGAACAGACTGAGATAGATAGATAGATAGATAGATAGATAGATAGATAGATAGATAGATAGATAGATAGACAGATAGATAGATAGGGACATTTATTGATAGATATGGATTGAGATAGATTAGATAGATGGGGAGAGAGAGAGAGATGAACAGACTGAGATAGATAGATAGATAGATAGATAGATAGATAGATAGATAGATACGAACAGACTAATGAATAGATAAAATGAAAGACAGAAATGAACAAAAGGGTATGTGTGAGTACACTGAGATAGATAGATAGATAGATAGATAGATAAACAGGGAGATGGATTGATGTGGACAGAGATAGATAGCTAGATAGATGGAGAGAGAGAGAGATAGCTTTCATCCGTAAGTAGAGAGAGCATAAGAATGATTAATCCCCAAATAGCAAATGAAATATCTAGTTGCTGTTTAGTCAGAAGATAAAGAGTGAGTTTAATATGGGATGGGGTGAAACTTGATGTGTCGAACGTTTTTATGATAAATGTATCATTTCACTACAATTCAATGGTTCTTAATCCTGTCTACTGCCACACCCTCCCCCGCCCTTTCGTAGAGTTGAACTTCGACCCCGGATGCCCATTCACATGCGCAAACAAAATGATTAATCTGAAATATTTGCTGCAAATATGCGATAAATTTTTTTCATACATTGTGTTCATCGCGATATTATGCAAACACTTGTCAAGCGAAATTCCAAAATAATTAATTCTTACTTTTTTATCTCACGCCCTTCTCGGAAAGATGCATACTTCTTAATGGTGCATGTCCCCGTTGCATTGTCGAGAACCACCACTCTAACTTGGAATCAAAAGTAACTCCGGATAACATACTCGGTATTAATTCAAACACTTGCAGTAGATTGATGATCAACGAGAAACAGATAAAAAGTTTTTGCCAAAAGGATATATCTTAGGAAAAAAGAATATACTTCATCACAGAAGCTGATTTTCACGATAATTCTGTGAAGAAAGAGTGACGGATTAACCTTTATGTTGAGTTGACTTAAGACTGAAAGAACGGAAAAAAGAGGAAAGCCAAAAATGGTTGGAGTTTACGGGTCGTAAATCATCTGTGTTAAAGAAAGAAAAAATACGTATATAAGTAACAGATCAGTTTGAATGAGTGCACACACGAGTATTTAAGACGATATTTCAGCTCTTATACATATGTTTTACATACTGTTAAAACCGATAGACATCACGACTCACGACATGGATCCCCCGAGATCACATGCGCAACCGAGGCCGGCAGAATATTAGATGGAGAGACGAGCTTGACAAGTTCAGGAAGTACTGGCTCCACGACGCCCATGATAGAAAAGTGTGGCAAATCTTGGGGAAGGTCTATGTCCCACGACAGACGTTGAAAGACTGATGATGATGATGATGATGATGATGATGATGATGATGATGATGATGATGATGATATTTGTGAAAGGAAGAAAATCAGGAAGGTTTTTTTTTCAAGTACAAACGTATAGAAATTGGAAAATAAATGAATAGTTCTGGTTAGTCCCTCAATAGAAACAGTCATGAGGCCAATGTCTTTTGATCTAATGCATTGTTCAATTGATTAATTTGGAAATTGGAAATGAGGATGATCAATGAATAAGTTACTTCTTTCCCCTTTTGTTGGGTGGTGATCACAAAAGAGTCTGAATTTCAAAAATACAAGAACAAACACTGTCAGGCTCAAAGTAAGGGACCAATTCAGCATAAACTTACACTGTAAGTTACTTCCCCCAACACTGTCTAAGAAACTATTTTGGTGGAAGCTTTAAAAGAAGAACCTTTTTATAGATATTAGGAGTATTTTATTAATTCTATCCTTTTGCTTTACGACACGCACATGAATACATACATACATGCATACATACATACATGCATACATATATACATGCATACATATATACATGCATACATATATACATGCATACATAGGTACACGCATACAGGCATACTTACACGCATACATACATGCATGCATACATACCTACATACACGCATACATATATACACACATGCATACCTACATACATACATACATACATACATTCATACATACGCACATACACGCATACATACATAGCTACATACACGCATACATACACGCATGCATGCAATCATCTATACATACATACATACATACATACATACATACATACATGCATACATAAATACATACATACACACATACATATATACATACATACATTCGTATATACAAACATACATTTATACATAGCTAGGCAGGCCATGGTTGCTGATTTAGACGGGGGTGTTAACAATATTCAGATTTCGAAAAAAAAATGTTTAATGTTTCAAAGTCCAGTGTTGCCAATCGAGATGTTTTTTTTTTTAATTTGGAATTTGAGAGTGACTCCCGGAACCGAAGAATTGAAAACTCATATATGAAATGGTAACCTCGAGACAGCTAGCCACACCAGAAGGACCAACTTAAAAACTGGAAAAACCCATGGTGACGGTTTTAGTTGGTAGTTTATAATAAAGGGTCCGTAGTTGGTTCATATAACTCTATGATATAGTACACTAGTGGTAATTAGTGCATTATGAAACGATATGCGTTGACTTGACTAATATTACTTTTTTCTATCCAACGAAGAGTGAGGCTGAAGGAGTCTTACTAAAGTTCATCCCAAATGCCCTGGGGGATAGATAATCTGTCACTGGGAAAACAAGGTGAGTGATGTGGGCTTCCGCGAGGGTCTTGGCCCACCCACAGAGTTTCGGAAGTCATCCTGATAGTCTTGAGAGAAAATTTAGTGGAGAGATGAAGGCAAGAGGGCACACATAAGGAGTGGGAAGACAAAGGGAGTGATTATTTCAAGAAAAAAGTGGGGATGGACAGTTCTGGGGAGACTGTGAAAAGGAAGGCTGGGATGAGGAAGAAGGTGGTTTCAATTCTATTTATTTATTTACTTCTTTTAACATTTGTCAGAACCAGGTCAACGTCAGGACTATTTCCTCATCTAAAATCGGATCCGATGACACTTTGGCCTTCCTAATTCCTTTCTAGATGACGCTTTTGTCGTTCAACACAGGGTTTGGCAAATATTTTAAGGAGTGGACCAGATTGGCTACATCTTTCGGACTTGGAAAGTGCCTACTCGAAATGAAACCATGGGTATTCAGTCGACTCCCTCGTTATTACACCACCCTTGAGGAGTGGCGTTATAACAAATGTGTCGTTATAATGAATTTGTCGTTTTAACGAATTTGCCGTTATAACAGGGGTGGATTGAAATATACGTAAGTTAAATTAGAATGGGTAAATATCAAGCTGAGCGTTTTGGGGTGACTTTTTCAATGGAGATAACTCTTTCAAGATAGATTAAGGGAAAAATTATAATTAATGACTAAAGAGAGGGCAATAAAAAGAATGAAAGCAAATTAGAGATCGAACAAATAACAAAAAATATATGAATGGCTCATTATAAATTTCAAATATTTTATAGCGATGATTACACAGCATAAATGACACCAACAAAAATAAGTTAAAAAAATGCAATAAAAAATATGAAATGAAAATGAAATAAAATTGCGTTTTAGGTATTGGGTATCACTTTAGATATTTATTAAAATTTTTATAGCAGTTCAGCGTACATGAATTATCGTATTTATTTTTTTTTTTTTTTCGAATAAGCGTATTCAGGCATAAATTCAAAACCTAATATCTCTCGAAAAATTTCCCGAATAAATGAAGGTCATAATCATGTACAACGTCAGAATTTGGAGAAAAAAATAACGTATTTTAAATTTATAATGCATTATTTGGAATTTTTTGGGTAATTCGTTAAATGTGTAATTTTCTTTTCCTTTTTTTTTTCATGTTTTTATTGAGTTTTTAATTCCTTTTTTTTTTTTTGTATTCGTTCGATTCTAAAGTTAGAGTTACCTTCCATTACATATGTTGAAAAGCTATCACCCTTAATGTGAGATGCACAGCTTGACTGCTACCATTAACAGATACGACAAGCAATTTATTAACTTTTTAATTTACCCGGGAAAAAGTATGATCTAAAAAATGTAAAAACGATCGGATCGTAAAAATGTCTCATTACAACGAGTGCCGTTACAACGAGAGTTTACTGTATACTAAGAACTACGATAACATTATATTTCTAATCATACATTTTAAGCAATATAATTGTTTTCTCTCTTGAATGGGTTAAAACTTTAAAGCAATTCTTTTAGTGGTAGTGTTATAGATGAAGAATCAATGTTAGTGATTAAATTGATAATCAGGCAAAACTGCCCTATCCTCCAGCACTTTCCTCAGTATTCTTGATGATTTTAGTAATACTGTCGTCTGAATGGTTTCCATTCTTCTTTAGATTTCCAATTATTTAAACCACTCTTCAAATTCACTGTGGCTTATAGGTAGAATGCTCTCCTCCATTGGGAAGGTCGTTGGTTCAATCTATAAGTCAAAGATTTTTTAAATGGAACTCAGTGCTGCCCTGCTAAGCATTCAACATGAAGAGTTGGATTGAGAGAGGGATGGACTCCGTCGCCCTGGACACACCTTTAGACACAGCACAAGGTACAAAAAAGTCTTTTGTTACTGGACTATGGAGGTAGCACCAATAGTATTATCCTTACATTAGTTGTAGAGTATTATTTTCATCGACTGATAAAATCAGTTGATCCTCTGTTTCAACTTTGAAGGTTGCACATCGAAGCCGAACAAACTAAAAGCGAGTTAATTATCTGAAGCCGATCAAATAATCAGAAAACTCCTCCATTATTACCGAAGTTAATTCAATGTACCCAACTAGTTTACCCATATTATCCAAGAGGTCTGTGCTTGAATAATTTTACAATTGCATTGTACTTGTAAAATATCAAAAAACACTTGTTGCTCTACTCTGGCTTGTTGATGTTTAAACAGAACTGAACCAGATTTTTATGAATTCGAGGAAAAAAAAATTATTATTAAAGGAGACTATTTTGTGATTAGCATTCAATAGTTATCTCCCTTTAAAGAAATCTTACTGGCAGAAAACATAGACCATCAACCTGTGAATTGAATGGCAGCCGTTCTGTCTTTACAGACAATGGAACGTTCCCTCCAGGGTTCATGCCTGAGTGAAGCGTATGGAGGTCCTACGATCGTAGTCATCAGAATATCACGCTTGACATTTCTAATGTAGTCAAGAGGAAAGCAGAGGGCATTATGTCTGGCATAAGAAAATGACTGAAGGATGTTAAAATGGGTGTTGAATTATTACTGGAGGGGCTCTACTCCCTGGTCTGGAATTCGAGTTGTCCTTATCCTTGACTGGTTGCTTTCCTAAAGCTAGAGAACCCAATCAGCCCCGTTGTTTTTTTTTCTATAGCTAGGGTGGGAAAGAGTCGTCTTTCTCCTAGACTGGTTGCTTCCCAAAAGCCAGAGAGTCCAATCTGTTTTCTAACCAATAGCTGAGAAAGAGAGAGTTGTTCTTTTCCTAGACTGGTTGCTTTTCCAAAGCAAGAGAACCCAATCTGCCCCTGTTTTCTGACCTTTAGCTGAGGGAGAGAATGATTTCAATGCCTGAGCCATTACTCTCCACACTCATCGTACTACCAATTGGTTTATTATTCAAGTAGATACTTATGGCATTTTGTTCCAACTAATCTAAGCTTAGTAAATAACTACATCTATGGCTTTGAGCTTTTGTAAGTTCAATTCAGTGAATATCAATCGACTATTTTCCAAAATTTTCCTGAATGTGACGAAACATTTTATCCTCTGTCTTATGTTCTTACCCTCCTAACCCTGGTTTCTTATCTTTTTAATCCTGCTGTTGAAAAGGCAAAACAAATTGACCAAGGTTTATTTTCCAAGTTAACTGGTGTCGAAACCTTTTGATCGTTTCGGCTCTAGATTCATTTACCTTTGCCAAAAAAGAGGTATATATATATATATATATATATATATATATATATATATATATCTATATATATATATATATATATATATATATATATATATATATATATGTGTGTGTATGTTTTATATATATATATATATATATATATATATATATATACATATATATATATATATATATATATATATATATATATATATATATATATATATATATATATATATATATATATATATATATATATATATGTACATATATTTATATATATATACACTTCGGCGTGGCTATCTGTCCAACCAAAATCTCCGAAGTTCTCAATGGATTCTAATGAAATTTACGGGAGGGGGGTCATTAGCTAAAAGGGAACTGGTTCAATTTTTAGGAGAATCCAAGAATTATTTTCGATTTAAATATGATACACCATAATAATACGTCTCATCGAACTGGAATTCTATGGATAAGATAGATTTCAAAAAACTGAATATACTAAACAAATTTTCTTTCATTATTGAGAAATATATTTTTAGAATAAGTTGCCTTGTCATGACAAAAATAGCGGTAGTGTAGAGAGTTATAAAAATGATATAATAATTAAATTGATTGATCTGAACATAGTTTAGATACTATGCAAAGAGTATGCGCTTACAAGGACATTTTTGGAGGAGGATCATCATCATCATCATCATCATTATTATTATAATTATTATTATTATTATTGTTATTATTATCATTATTTTAAAAAATGATAAATTGACAGAAATGAAAAACTGATAAATAAAAATTTCAAAGGAATTTTTTTCTCCAAATAATTGATAAAAATAATCATGAATATTGTGTTTTGTTTGAGATTCCCAAAGAGGCATAAATGATGATGATGATGATGATGATGATGATGATGATGATGACGACGATGATGATGATAATAATAATAGCCAACTCAATGGACAGTAGTCTTGACAGCCTCAGGAGAGAATTTAGCAGAAGTGAGTATAAAAAGGGGAATCTTTCGAGGAGACTCACTGTCTGTTCTATGATACCGCACAACAGAATCCTGAAAAACAACAAAGGAGATCAATTCTCCAGAACAATGGGAAAAGTCAACCACCTAATGTACATGGACGATATAAAACTATTTGCAAAGGACAGGGGAGAGCTCGAGACGATGTTCCACAAAGTGGAGGAATATAGTGATGACATTGGGGTGGGGTTCGGAATAGAAAAATGTGTAATTATGGTAATGCACAAAGGAAGGCTCGCAACGGCAGAAGGAATCGAATTCCCGGACAGCAAGGATATAAAGGCAATGACCACACAAGACCGATACAAATAACTGAGATATTTCGAAGGAAGCAAAAAATAAGAAGAGAATTCCTTAGGAGGATAAGGAAAATATTAGAGACCAAACTGAACAGCAGGAACCATATAAAAGGAATGAACCCCTAGGCCCTATCGGTTGTAAAATGTACAAGACCGTTACTTGGACGGACAAAGGAAGAACTCCAATCAATGGACCGATGAACAAGGAAGCTTATGACAATGCGCAAAGCCTTACATCCTAGAGATGACACGTATAGATTGTACATGAAGAGAAAAGAAGGCGGCAGAGGACTCATCAACATATAGGACTGTGTCCAGAGGGCCAAAGCAGGTCTAGAAAAGTATCTTGGATGATCGCCGAAAGGAGCTCAATGAACAACGAAAAGTATAAAACAATGGAGCAGCAACGAAAACAAGGAAAGAAAAATCGGAACAGAATGGACAAGATAGAGAACTTAAAAGACAGATTCAGAATGTTGCAGACAAGAGATTATGGACATGGCTACGAAAAGGAATCCTGAAGAGAGAGAATCAGAATTGCTCATCATGGCAGCCCAAAACAAAAGCATCAGGACAAACTGTATCTGAGCAAAAATCGACAGGACACAGTCAAAGAGCAAATGCTGCCAACGTGTGGAAAGGGATGAAACTGTAAACCACATGACTGGTGAATGTAGTCAACTAGCTTAGAAGGAGTAAAAACTCAGACACGATAGATTAGCAACAGGGATACATAGGGAACTGATTGAACGAATGGGATTTAACCATGCAGAAAAGTGGTACCAGCACGAACCGGAAACAGCCTTGGAAAATGGAAACCGCAAATTACGTTGGGACTTTGACGTGGCCGTGCCTGTAGACTGCCGAGTGAATGGGAAAGAGGGTGAAAAACTGGAAAATATCAGGACAAGAGACCGGAAGTAAATTTGGAACATGAAAGTCAGGAGAGCACCAGTAATAATAAGTGTACTCGGAACTGTACCATAGACACTGAAGACGAGATTGGGGGAATTAGGGGTAAAAGGGGGGATTGAGACTGTACAGACCACAGCACTACAAGGGACTGCACGAATACTGGGAAAAGTGCTTGAAATCTAAGATCTACGATTCCAACTGTTAGCAGTGGCCAAACAGAAGAGGAGGAAAGAAAGAGAAAAAAACACAATGGTGATGGAGGTACGAACCACATCACTGCTTTGACAGGTGAGGGTGAGATGAGATGAGATGAGAGGAGGGCTGAAGACCTGTCATTCATCTTTGAGTGATAAACACCGGGCAACTGGTTTGGAATTGTAAACCACAGCACTGCTGTGGACTGTGGGAATCTGGAGAGAATTGCTGGAGACTTGAGGTCAGTGGTGCGAATGATAATAATAATAATAATAATAATAATAATAATAATA
The DNA here is from genome assembly GCA_963457665.1 of Thysanoteuthis rhombus. Taxonomy (NCBI): domain Eukaryota; kingdom Metazoa; phylum Mollusca; class Cephalopoda; order Oegopsida; family Thysanoteuthidae; genus Thysanoteuthis; species Thysanoteuthis major. The sequence continues at coordinate 4,072,456 of OY735207.1, forward strand.
ATAATAATAATAATAATAATAATAATAATAATAATAAACTACATAAAAACAAAAATCGACAGAATACAGACAAACAGCGAATGCTGCATGTGCGGTGAAAGAGATGAGACAGTAAACCATACGACTAGTGAATGTTGTCAACTCGCCCAGAAGGAGTATAAGCATAGACACGATAGAGTAGCAACGATGATACACTGGGAACTAGGCAAACAAATGGGATTCAAACATGTGGAAAAGTGGTATCAGCACAAGCCAGAGGTGGTTTTGGAGAATGACAACCACAAACTACTCTGGGACTTTGACATCCAAACTGACCACCTCATCCAAGTAAGAAGACCGGACTTAGTGATAGTAGACAAAAAAAGGAAGGCCTACCAAATAGTAGACGTTGCTGTACATGCAGACCATAGAGTAAAAAAGAAGGAGAGTGAAAAACGGGAAAAATACCAGGACCTAGCAAGAGAGTTAAGGAAGATGTGGAACATGAAAACCAGGGTAGTACCGGTCATAGTGGGTGCACTAGGAACTTCCCCCAAAACGCAGAGGATGAGACTTGAGGAGATCGGGATTAGGGGAAGGATTGAGACCGTACAGACCACAGCACTACTGGGAACTGCACGGATACTGAGGAAGGTGCTAGAGATATAAGTACTGTCACTCAAACTCCAGCGGTTACCACCAGGCAACTGGTGTGAGATTCCTAATAATAATAATAATAATAATAATAATAATAATAATAATAATAATAATAATAATAATTATGATAATAATCCCGAAATCGAACATTTTCTTCGTCCTTCCCTGCACTGTAGCTATAATGAACTGGTTTGCAATCAGATTTTAGTAATCGTGTGGTGCTGAGAATGGCGTATGCTCCCTGACTGCTCTCCAGTTAGAGTGGAACGATCTTGATTTTGATGATATTCTCAAAATTTCTGAGCATGACACACGGCTGCGATATGAGGTACGAATAAGAAAATTATTTATGATCACCGGTCATCAGGTCATTTTATGTCGATAAACTGTGTGTGCCAGAAGAGCAGGGTCCTTAAAACTTGTTGGAATAAGGTCCTGGTCTCGGTCATCATTAAGATTCGCAAGGATCACCGGCGTCCAAACCCCATTTAAAGTTTCCTTTCAAAAGAGAGAGTTGGGACGCTCACTTATCAGTTGTAGTGATTTTAGTGGTCATACTGTCAAATGGTGTCTGGTTTAGCTCATTTGTGTTATTTCAAGTCAAATAGTAACAGTTTGGCTTGGGTGGAAAAGAAACCTAAACGAATGGATATGAGCCTCATTTGACATCAGGAGAAAATCAACCATGACGGGATCTTCATTCATCTTGTCTGAAAAAGTCGTTGAATAATATCATTCTTACTGCTTTATCTCCCAATATCTCTTTTTTATGTCAGATCCTAGACAAGCTGAATTTTACGAGGATGACATTTTTAACTATGGGCTCGCTCATAACTATCTCGAAGTCATTCCTTCATTCAAAATTACACACTGTTGCCAGAAAGTGATATGCGTGTGTTAAAAGGTTTCCAGCAGCAGCAGCAGAAGTAGCTTTGGATCGTTTGCCCTATACCTTTCAGAAGAATCACTAGACTTCTCTATCATGGGGGTCGTGGAGCAAGTACTTTCTGAACTTATCTAGTTCGTCACGCCCCCTTGTATATTGTCGCATGTGATCAGCCCATTGCAATTTGAGTTTTTTAATGACTTCTATGATGTCTCGGATTCCTGTCTTTCCACTAATATAATGTGATCTCTTGCGACCTCTCCAGTGCACATTGTATCGTTCTCAATTTGAGAGTCAATCTTTCGGTTAGGTTCCGTATTTCAGGTCCATTAGTTACTTGTTGTACCCTCCAATCAATGCTGACTAAACTACAAGCCGTGTTCTGTTAGATTATCAAGAAACCATCGGTGTACTCATCCGGTAACAAAAGAAACAACATTTTTAGAAGTGTCACCTGTTTATACTCTATCCTGTACACTGTTATTTTTATTCAAATAATTAATGTTTCCATTATTATTTGAGGCATCACAATTTCGAGGATCGATATGCCCATTATTAATCTTACCGGTTTTCCGAATTAAAAGGCATACAACTGCTCACATTCAATACAGCCATGTTGTTATTAATGATGGAGCCATGAACAAAACCCGTCTAATTAGTGTCGTCTCTTTCTAATTAAGATCAGGTATTCGGGCTATTAATTATCGTAAACAGAGTCAGGATGAAGTCAAAATTACAAAACTTTGGAAAATGTTCATGGCGAATTGATTGGGGTAAAAATCTATTCTCCATTTCTCAAGTATTGAAAAAGAAGTAACTTTATCCAGTAGGCTGAAAGAAACTGCCTCAAGGCCTCATTTACTGAGCACCGTGGGAAGATCAATCTCTTTACACTCGTGCAGCCTTTCTCAATCGGTAGTCCACGATCTCCTCCGTTATATTGACTGTTGAGGTGAGATTGACGTGTCGGTAATGACTCGAACGATCGAACCCAACCCCGCAGTCAAGTCTGGGCTGTTTATATCCACCTTTCGCTAATACCCTTACAAGGCATTAATCCATCTCTTCACCCGACCCCCTTTGGGCTCTTTAATTTTGGGTTTGACATCAATAGTGACGTCTTTTCGGCAGCTCCTGCGGCCTGGGGATGCACCAATGAGGGATCGTCATAGACACAGAACGGGGTACATTTATACCATCAGGAGTTTTTGATATAATTCAAAAAGTACCCACGTTCTCGAGAAAATCATCTGAAGTTGAACCTCATATAAATCCATGTCTTTTTAATGTGAAAGTCAGCACGGTGCTCCCTCTACCTTCTTCTTGATACAAAATAACACACACAAAAAACGCTGGACTAACGCGTGCGCATGCAACAAAAAAGTAAAAAAAAACAAAAAACAGGTAAGGTTAGTCACGCAATCGAACCTGTCACATGGCGTACGTCTTTTGGCTGCACACCATGTTTAAGGTGATCAATTAGAAATTTGAGAAGAGGATGATCCAGGAAGAAGTTTTTCTCTTTGTCTCTTGTTAGGCAGTGATCAATAAAAACTCTTAGTCCCCTCCCTCAAAATATAAGCGTAAAGAAACCAATTTAGCATAAACTTACGTAGAAAATTGAACCCCATTCAAAGTCCAATTTGAAGGGAACGGGGTGATTTTCGAGAAAACGTTTTTTAGACATAATACAGTGTAAATGTTGAAATGTTCGTGGTACATACAGCTGGACCCACTTGAAAACTGAAGAAACCTATGTTGATAGTGTTAGTAACAGTTTTGTTTGACGGTTTCTAAAGAATCATGGCTGTCAACAGCGGCTTTCTATAACTCTGTGAGACTTCGTCAGTTCGAAAGAAGAAATTGAGTTGCTTTCAAGAAGTAATTTGGTCGGAGGATTTGAGTCTGAATCTGCCATCTTCTTTTTCTTTTTATTTTTTATGGTCTTTTTTTTATTTTGCTATGATCTGTCAATGAGACGGGGGCGGAGAATTAGGGGAAAGATTTCATGAAATACATTGATTATTCAAATCTCATTCAACCGACCATTTGAACTGTTCACTTTATCCTTCTCTCTCTCTCCCTTGCTCTCTCTCTCTTTCTCCACATTTTTCTTACTCTCTCTCTCTCTCTCTTCCGTCTACTCACTGGCTTTTGCGTCTTTCTTTCTTTCTCACTCTCCCATTACTTACCCTCATATCTCTCTCTCTCTCCCCTTTGTGTATTTCTTTCACCCTCTTATTCATTCCCTCACTAACCTTAAATGCATGTGTATGCATGTGCGTGTGCGTCTGCACATGCGTGTATGTGTGTGTGCGTCTCTCTCATTCAATCACTCAGTCATCCACCCTTTGAGTGCTCTCTCTCTCTCTCTCTCTCTCTCTTTGTCCCTCTAGTTCTCTGTTTCTCTCTTCCCCCCTCTCTCTCTTTCTCTCACACACACACACACACACCTTTCGTGCATTCTCCTCAATTCAAAATGACGGAAGAATTTAGGATCTGGGTCTCTGCTAACTACTGACTTATCTCAATCTAGTTCAATATATCTATCTCAGGTTCTATCTCATACCAAAAATACTTATTGAGCAATCACACAAATGAAATCAATAATGTTATCATCTACCTAAAACTATAATTCTGTTTAAATGTATATCTAGATATAGCCTGATGCTCAATCTCGGTTTCTTCAACACTAAATAGATATGTACATAGATTCTTTCTCAGAGAAAGAAATGTTTGATTGAATAAGATGATAGAGTCATATCAACGAACTGAGATTCAGAGACAAAAAGGTCTATTCATATCAGTTCTGGGAAGATAGAAGCAGATTCAGATTGAAGCAGCTTGACGCCCCAAAGCAGGGCCCATAAATAATGCCCCTACCTCATCCCCCCCGGCCTAACTGACAAGATTTTCAAAAACGAAACATTCCTGAAGACACGATGGTTTTATTCATTTCAAACACATCAAAATACGTTAGAAAAAAATACAATCTCCGTCAAAAATATCATCATCATCAAAATCAGTCTTTTATCGCCTGTTGTTGGACATAGACCTTCCCTTTCTATATCGTGGGCATCGCAGAGCCAATATTTTCTGGAATTGTCCAGTTTTTCTCGCCATCATATATTTTGCCGACCTCAGTTCTGTATTTGATCTCTATGGATCCATGTTGTGAGTTATGATGTCCATCAGTTGTCTGACATTCTTTCAACATGGCCAGCCAATTGCCATTTGGGTCTTCTAATGCTTTCTATGATATCTCGGACTCCTAATTCTCCCCTTATACATTGTGCTGTCTTGTGGTCTCCTCATGGGAGATAGACCGTGACTCTTCCATGTGCATATTACATGGCTCTCAGCCAGTGGGCCAGTTTCTTGGTCAAGTTCCATGTTTCAGTCCTTTTAAGACTAATGGAATTTTTTCGTTCTTGAAGGTTGAGTTTGCTCTACCGAATGCTTGCTACCTTAGAGTGATTCTTCGCTTGCTTTTTCTCTCATTTTGATGATGTCATGGAGACTTGCTGTCCGAGGTAAATGAAGTGGTCCTCTTTGTCCAGCTTTGCGTTTTCGATTTTGATCTTTTTGCGTTTATTTCTGACTACTCAGCCAAATCTTAATAATAAAACGTGTGCTTGCACAATGACCAGTTTTCTAAAATTGTATCTCAGCAGACGACTGAGTCATTTCAACGTTTGAATTTACTATATACGAGAGAAAAATTCAATCTTAAATTTAAACTTTTATGTTAAACAATTTAAACAAACTTATGATAACCTAATGCGAGAAATTGTAAGGAAGTTGGGGTACCTCATTCTCTTTCAAAGCCTGAAGCTCGTATTTCTGCTCAATGGTTAATCTAGGGCTGGGTAGAAGCTAGTTGAACTCATCAGCTGTCCCTATTTTCTAGTGAGCTCTTTCAGATTCGTGCGATATCATTCAATATATTGGGTGGGGCCCTGTATATAAAAGGGGTGCCTCTGTGATCCATATATCTACAAAGGCTCCCTGTAATCCCCACTTTTGCTGCAGAGAGATTCTGTCTCCGTTTCCTCAAACTGTTTACCAAAAATGTCACCATAGTCAACGAAGGCTTGTCCAATTTTTCAGCTTGTCTTGCCTAGCTGGCTGGCTTACCAAGCTCGCATGTATGTATGTATGAGTCATGTGAACAGGCTGTATGAATGGAGCTAGAATGGTTGGATATTGAAAAAAATTGCTCCCTTTTATATCTTGAAAAAAAAAGGTTGGGGTCAATTTACGATAAACGTTTGTGCTAAATTGAACCCTTCGTTTGTATCTGACAGCGATCACGTTTCTTTTGTTTAGTCTTTGTTTTTGTTTTTTTTTTGTTTTTTTTTAATGTTTTTTATTGTGTTGGGAGGATTCGAACTTTTAGGAATCTACCAAAAACACAAGAGAAGTAACTTATTCATCGATCTTCCGATTTTCCATATTTTTTTAATTGATCACTCCTGACCCAGCATGTTGCCAAAAGATGTTAGTTTCGAGATGGTTTCTATTGAGTAACGAACCAGACTTGTTCTTTTACTTTTTAAAGTTTGTACTCATTATGATCGGAAAAGTATTGAGTGATTCAATCTTGTTGAGATCTATGTCTGAACCAAAATCGATAAGAATTGTGATAAACGGACTGAGTTCCATGGTTTCTGTCCATAATGACATAAAGAGTTCAATAATTGATGACCAGACTAAAGGTTGAAGAGCCAATCGACTGGAAGAAACGCCTCATTAGTGGAAAAAAATAAAACCCCAACCATTTTTTTTTATGGCATCGTTTGAGAAAGAAGTGAAATGCTCCGTGAAATCATTAAACGTTGTCAGTTGAAGATTTTCACCTCCCAACAGCTGGGTTGGTGTCTGTGTCGAAAAAGTCGTTCCCCTCGAACTATTAACAGACCTCATCGGAATTCTTGGCATTTCAATGAGCACAGGGAGTGTCGGAAACGAAACGGTTAGCACCACCAGGTTCCCTCTCATTGTGAATCGCATTAGCTATTCCCAATATACCTGTAATTCTTTTTTTTTTTTTCCCTTCCACCATTCAACTTTCTTTACGTAATTTTTTTCTCTGGCTTAGCTTTCATAACCTAAATTCTGTCTTTGAGATTTTGTTCTATTTTTACGCTGGTTTGATATACGCCTACCCATAATCACGTTATTCCCTTCCTGTTAGAGCGTTTTTTACGTAATTCATTCCTCCGGCTCAGTTTTCATAACCTAAATCCTGTTTGAAAGACAAACTTATTTATTGAATATGAAGGCTGGTTAATCCCAACCGAATGGAATCTAAAGTACTTCCTATTTTATGGTCTCTCATTTCGCCCCTCCATTAAATTGGTCTAGCTTAAGGGGAGATAACTGTCTTGGGTTTGAAATCACATTTTTCTTTGGTGTAATTATATAAACAGTAATTGGCATGAAGTTTATCAGTCCCTACATGGATTATACCTGTAATTCAGGACTAAAAACAACTGGTGTTTCCAAATTTTAGCAAAAAAAATGAAGAAAACATACATTTGAATAAGAACAATTTGTTACTTTAACTATAGCATTGATCTAAAACAAATCTGAAATACTTGTTGTTTCCGTCAGACAAATATAGGTACCACCTTCTCAAGCAAATATGGTTTGTAAGACAAACTTATTTATTGAAGGTGGAGGCTGGTTGATTCTGTCTAACTGGAATCAAAAGGGGTTCCTGTTTTATGGTCCCTCATGTGAGTGTAGGGTATCTTGCCCCCTGTTAACTTCATCATCATCAGTCTTTTAAGGTCCGTCGTTGGATATAGACCCTCTCTAGGATCCGCCACATTTCTCTAACATGGGCAATGCAGAGCCAGTATTTTCAAAATTTATCTAGTTCATCACTTCATCTTGTATTTCTGTCGGCCTCAGTTTCTCATGTGATCTCTGGGAATCCACGTTGAATCAGTCGCAAAAATCTTATGTTGTGCCATTTTCTCCCCTATCACAAAAGTCTGCGCACACTTTTCGCTTCGGCATATCTATATGTTTTAACTAAAAAAAATCAGTGCGCCATTTACAGAATTTAAGATTTGAGGCACACATTAATTTTCTTTGTGCACTGGTTGCAAAACATGCACAGCTTTGAGGCAGAACAGAAAGTGGAATGTGCAAGCCAGGTTTTAATGAAAAGGCATGAATCCATCTTTTCTTCCCTTTGCTTTGGGTAAACAGTACGTCAAGTGGGTTGATGTTTGTTGCCTTTGAGTTCAGTTCGTGTTTCTTAAAGAGGTAAATGCTTCACTCTAGGGTGAACGGAAATGTTTTGCGGACAAACGGAACCAGAGAAGCAAATCAATGGTGAATGAAATAGGAAGAGTGAATGAATTCATTTCATTTTTCTAATTATTTTTTTAATTCTCTGAGGTGTTTGCGATTCTATACAAGAAAAAGAAAATATACTGTTCAAAACCACGACTTGAAAAAAGTTAGGAGATTATATAGAGAATCATACATGCATACCTACATACATGGTCTCCATAGTTT
>OY735207.1:4088011-4128011 GCA_963457665.1 Thysanoteuthis rhombus
GATTTCACAGCCTTGCTGTTTTAATCACAACATTTTGGTCAAATGGGTACGTGTAGCTGGATTTATTCTCCAAATTCACACGTGAATTACAACTTCCTGTAGAAATCTTTGACGTATGGAAATTAATCAATCTATGTGGGAAAATATCCAACAGATGAATAACACACCCGGTGAAGTAGGAAGAATAAATCGGCCGGAACAAAAAGAACGAGGCATCGAGGATAAGGATACTACAGTAAACACCCGTTTTAACGGCACTTGTCTTAACGGCACTATTTAATGATACACACATTCCAACAGGATGGTACTATCGCCGAGGATTAGTTTGCAGCAAGAGCAGGCGGAAAATCCGGTGATTTATTTTGAAAAGGTTAAATAAGAAAAACCCATAAAAAATTTGGTGCCTTGAATAACGTGGGGCATCAGACCGTGAGAGGTTATTATAAAGTATTTTTGTCTATATTTTTTGTCTCTTCATTATTAATACACTTTATATAAAATCGACCAGTAAGTCTCTAAGCTTCACATATTCCGGGGTTCTCCTCGCCTCGCAGTGCTTCGAAGTTTTTGTGATATGTAAACCAGACTTCCAGGCAAGTATCAACCAAAGCGTCGCCACTTACTTCACAATACGCTATTTTGCCCATGGGTGTTTGGCATTAGCTTCATTAGTACCTGTGTCAGTTTCAGTCTGGGTTTGAACTCAGATCACCCGGCCCATTTTCTGCACTGATAACCCATCGGGCAACAACACTTTCTAATCCGTTATCAAATCTCCAAGGTCTCTGTAATAACGCAAGTTTACTGTACTTTGAGTTATTCGTTCATTAATGACAATGAAATCCCTGACAAAATCAACCTATCTATGCATCCAAGAACGAGTTAGTATCAAGGTAAGAGTGAAGTTTAGTATCATATAGTTACTTTTGCATGTACTACTAAATGTAAAAGGCTACTACGAATTAGATTTCATTATCGAACTTGTCACTTCCGGAACATTGTAACGTCATAAGTTGCCCAACCAACCAGCCCAGTGGGCTACAGATCGTTCACTCTTGTCTTCATATGTGTGTGTGTCCAGTAACCCTGGTCAGATTTGGGGAGTTCTATCATTGAACATTTGCATGAGTTCACCACAAGTTAACATCTAAAAAAGATTTTTTCTTCTTTTTTTAAAAGTGCCTTTATTGGTCTCCATGGTCAATTTGGACCAACCAACAATGCCCAAATCGTGTGCTGGTAATTTTTTTATAGACAATTTTGGATAGAATATCTATATTTTTTAGATAACTTTAGATATTTTCTTTAGATAATTAGTTTTAGTACGTTGATTCATTCACGTAAGGAATGGGTATATTATATGGTTTCTTTCCAGTAGACTACTAAATCTAAAAGCCGTAATCAATTGAATTACACTATTGCACAAGAGTGTCATTATCATTACACGTGTTTATATAAATACCAATATACATATATATATATATATATATATATATATATATATATATATATATATATATATATATATATATATGCATGCAAATGTGTGTATAGTTAACTTCCTCTATTCTGACGAATACTTTCGAACAAAAGTAACTAGATTTCATAAGTATTTGTTTTTTCTCCAAATTTGATTCCCATTCTTTGAACAGTCTACTAATTAACTAATTAGCTTTTAGATAAGTTCAAAGAATTTCATTTCCTCATAATTAAATTCCGGTGTTACACGCACGCACACACATATATATATATATATATATATATATATATATATATATATAGCCCCCGGGTTTTCTTTTTTTTTTTTCTGGCTCTTGCGAAACATCAGTGAATCACAATCGATCTTGTTCACTATCAATCTGGGCCTTTCAATCGATCTTCATTTCTGAGACTTCGTATCAGTCTCAATGTCCTTGTACTTTCTTATGGATGTATCTTAGTCGATTCTTCTCTATATCTCCATCTGCCTGTCTCTCTTTCTCTGCCTCTCTCCATATATATATATATATATATATATATATATATATATATATATATATATATATATATTGCGATATATCACTTTCAAAGTCTATTCGAAACTATCTCCCGTTGTTACACAGCGAACGTATTATTTGATGTAGACAAAATAAATAGAACTTTAAAAAATGTGGCCGCTGCAGGAATCGAACCTGCGACCGATAAGTTAGCCGCTGCGTTGCTCTTAACATTGAGCTAGAGATCCTGACGGAAATGCATAGTCCTAAATAACTGTTCTCTTCAAGAGCCTATGTTTATCTCAAAGTATTCTATCGGATTATGTATCAATTTTTAGTGGGGATACGTTGCTTGTGGGTACTCATTAATCATAAATGTAGGTATTCTCGTTATCAGTATGTTGTTGAACCATCAGCCCTTTGAGGTATGTTCCCTCTCTGAGAGTATTTTATTCTCACTTTTGTATGACTTTAGTTGTTAGTTTAATAATTCTGGGTCTGATCGGTTTCTACACGTGTTAGATAATTATGGTGATTGGGTTGTTAAAGCAGCTTGAGGTATAAAATATATATGTGAGTATATTCGTGTGCGCGTGCATGTATGTGCATGTGTATGTGTGTGTGAGAGTATGGGTGTATTAGCGAGATACACTGAGGGACTTGTAAAATATCAAATTTTTGAGTAAATCCAATAAACATGAATTTTGTGATCTTTTTGTACCAACACGCATTTTCGTATAATCCTGTCTATTTTTTTCTGTCTGCTACATTTGTCAATGGAGATAACTATGCAATAATCATAGATTAGTCTCCCTTAAATATATATATATATATATATATTTTTTTAGCATGAAAAATCCGGTGTCATTCAAGTTGAACACGAATAAGAAAATACAAACCAACATGATGTTTTTGATATTTTTTCTGTCGAATGCAATAGAAACGTTCTGTAAATAGTGTCATCATGTTAGACGGCATGTGTAAACTAATTAATTATCTTGTCAATACACATTTTTTATACAATATCCCAAGATACAATATTCGTCACGTATTGTTCATTGCTATTGACACAGAGATTTTAAAACAAATATAATTTAAATGTGCCCTATTAGGAATAACAATACGCTTTTTTTATCATTTCTCAATTTTTTACTTTTGCCTGAATCTTAATTTTATTAATTGCTTTTTTGAAGTCTTAGTGGCTTAATTGGCATAACAGGCCGGGGGGAATGTGGGTTCGAATCCTGCCTACGGCTTATTCTTTATTTCCAATTCAAACGCTATTGACTCACTGCCAAAGGATATTCGGTCTGAGCAGCAGATGCGATAATAAGCAATTGATGAGATTAAGATTAAGAAGTCAGAATTTATAAATCGGTAATAATTCATAATACTTCGTCTGATAAAAAAAATCTTAGTGTGGCAAAACGTTTTTGTTAGTTCTTTGTTCTGAATATACTTTTTCTCTTTTTTTGCAGGTAAGTGAGCATCTTCCTGAAAGTGAATTCCATCTTCGCACGGAAAGTAAGGTTATTTTCTCTTTCTTAAGAACGGGTGTCCGCTTGGTGAACAGGACATTTGCCCATCTTCTCTTCGATCACGCATTCTCAGCGAGGGACAGGGATTCGAAAGTTGGAACCCTATAGAAGCTGGAGATCAAGGGGTTACGATGGACGGTGACAGTTTGGACGGGTGACAGCTTAAGCACTCGGTAGTCCCTTTCATTTCAACCGACACCCAGATATATCTTTTTGTTCCCCTGCATTGGAATGTATCCTTTTGCACACCTACACCGAATAAATATATATCCCAACCCCCCGGAAAAATGACAGTTGACGCCTATGTCCTTGAATCTATTCGATTCTATAAGAAAAATATACCAGACCCTTAATACGGTTGCAGGATGTGTCGAAGTGTTGTTCCCAAAATCGACAAAGTGTCAGCGGGTGTGACATTATCTCACACTGGAGCCCCAAAGCTGAGCTTTAGTAATCTCCTTCCCCCAACTTGGCACACCCTGGCCCACCTGAATATCATTGAATATAATAAAATGTTGTTTAGTCATGTTGAGTCTCTTATGTAACCCTTTGAATGAAAGTGTTTACGAAAAAATATTTTTTATAGTGTATCAAAATATGGCTGTGACAATATCTTGTTTTGATTGGGAACTTTTCAGAGTCAATATAGTTATACGTTTCCAAATGGTTACACTAAAAATAATCGAGCCTTTGCTGTTGTCAGAAGTATTTAAATACCTTGAAAATCGACCTCGTCTCTCGTCTTTGAATCATAAAGGAGTCAGGCGTGCAATTTTCCACTAGTGAGGTCATCTAGGCTTTTTTCTAAATTTTGGATTTGGGGAAACTTTCGGATAAGGTATACTCAATCTGTATTCAAAATGAGAAAAAAATCTACGGAAGTACTGAAATATTATCTAAAATGCGGATAAACTCAATTAAACCATTTATTTTGGCTCACAGGGCTTCATGATTTAGCGTATTCAGCCTAATGGTTGATCTACCTCTGCAGAAGCGTCAAAATAGGCTTCTTCTGTTTTCCAGTGGGTCCAGTTGGCTATCTATATATGTACCACGCGTAAAAACCGCACCAATGGAGGTAAAAGGCTGATATTTTCAATTTTTACTCCTTATTATGCTGAGAAAAAAAATTGAGTTTTTTTTATTATTTCAAAACACCCCCTCATTCCAATGTTTTAATTGATCATCCAACACGGTATGCTGCCAAAAGAGGTTGATCACCTGACAGTTTTTATTGAGTAACTAACCAGACCTGTCGTTCTATTTTTTTGCACTATTCGAAAAATTGCCAAGTTTTTTTTAGAGCTTAAGCTTATTACGTGTTAGTATGGAAAGATAATTCATTTGTTTCATTCATTTCTTTTCGTTCTCAGTCTGATTATTCGGGGGTTGGGATAGTAAACCTTAAACTTGGATTTTTGAGTGCAGTGTAGAGATCGGTGTCCCTCCATAGGATGATGAAGGAGACTCACCACGGAAATCTTTTTACATGACACAGCACCTACTATTCCCAGACGGCCGCCCATTCAGTTACTGATCAAGCTCGGCCTTGATCAAATTCGGTTACTATATGAGAAGGCAGCAAAGAAACTTGAGGATTGAAAATTTAAACATTTGTTCCTTATGTTCAACAAACACACTTTTTTGTTTTATCCCCCCCCCTTCAGTTTTTTTTTTGTGGTGGGAGTTCAATTTACAATGTAAGTTTATGCTCCCTACCTTTGGTCCTTAGTTTGTGCCTGCATTTTTTTTGTAAATTCATCCCCAACACGACATGCTGCCAAAGGTGTTAGCCACGCAGCAGTTTCTATTGTGTGACGAAGCATGCCTGTTTTTTCTATATTTTGATGGATTTTACGGGTCTATTACCGTTGAGTTTAGAGGACTATTATCGTTAGGAAAACTCTTTTTGATAGTGCAATGGGTCGTTATTATTTGTTTTGTCTTTGTGTGTTGGACAAGGCAGGCAATTATAGACAACGTGTACATTATGCAAATAGTGTGTTTACATTTAGATAAGAAAACTCTGATAATGCTTATTAGATCTGACTGAACTTGAGTGCTCTCGTCAAAAAAAAAGAGTCGAAACTTTTCTCTGGGCAGGAAGTGGAGGCTTTTATATACTAATGCGTTATGTGTTTGCACGCAATCTTGTACTCGATGACTAGGCAGTTATTAATTGTGCAGACAGGGACAGGTTGAGTTCGTGCAATGCCTTTATAAGAGGCCCCAAATTGAAGGAAATGCACATTAATACAGGAACATATCATTCTTTTTACTTACATAGTAAATTAATTAATTATTTCCATTTGCTATACAGTCAGATAATGCGACAAATATGTCTGAAATTTCAGTGATAGAATTACTTTGTTTTTGTTCTGATTTTTGTACAGTGGCAATGATTTCAGTTTCAAACATAGTCGTATTTATGTGTCGTACATATTTCGTACGTGGATGTGCAATTGGCGTAATCGTTAACGACTTGGACAATGGAATCAGCGACCTGAGTTAAAACTTGGAGTTGGTTATGTTCACTTTGCACAAATACCCTTAGGAAAGGCATGAATGTATTAGCCCCCCCCCCCCCCAGCTACGATAAAATAACACCATGGATTGGGCTTCCTACCCCTGGGAAGGAAACAGGTCTAGGAAAAGGACAACTGATTTCTGACTGTTGGGTATCCAAGGGTCTTCATACGTTTTGCCCACTAAGCGCCCCATGGACGTGGGTTGTTCCATTGTCTGTACCATCTGGTACAGAGGTCGCTAATTCCCATTGATTACTGTTTGAATATTTGCGCCAGTTAAAGGGGGTAATTGGCTAGAATCGTTAACCTTTAACACCCGGTTTATAATAGTTGAAGGCAGTACAGTACTGAAGTGCAGATTCACTGGGTCAGAATTGATAATTTTCAATCATTTGGCACAGGCCTTTGAAAATGCAGAGTATATATATATATATATATATATATATATATATATATATATGTATATATATATGTATGTGTATATATATATATATATATGTATGTATATGTATATGTATGTATATATATATATATATATATGTATGTACATGTATATGTATGTATATATATATATATATATATGTATGTATGTACATGTATATGTATATATATATATATATATATATATATATATATATATATATGTATGTACATGTATATATATATATATATATATATGTATGTACATGTATATATATATATATATATATATATATATATATGTACATGTATATGTATGTATATATATATATATATATATATATATATATATATATATATATATATATATATATATCCAAGTATGATATTTTCAAATGACGCCTCAGTAAACAAGGCTCTAATGTTATTAAATCACCAACCAATCTTGAATTAGATAAAGACAAAAAACCAACGCAAAACTATATTATCAAATAAATTAATAGCAGTTTGTACCGAATAAAGTAGAAAGCTCTTATAAAGTGTATACCTCTGCCATCACTATACACTAGCTAAATTCTGGATGAAAATCAATTCATCTATAACTATGATACCTGTGTATGTTTTGAATTTCATTATTATGGTGTATTTTCTTTATATATGAATAGAATATCCCTGAATCCGCTTTCCCCTTTCTAATTGATCAATTCCTCCATTTAGACATGGCCAACCCTTCCACTAGATGTCATTTGAATTCCTTGAGAACTTCAGGAGGTATTGTGTATGCCAACAGAAAAAACTAGAGTGGATATTGACACCTCTTGCAACTTCGTTGACAGAGATAGATGATCGAAAAGCTATATGAATAAAATATAAAAACAGGTCTGGTTAGTCACTCAATAGAATTGGTGACTTGACCAAGGTCTTCAGGCAACATGCTGTGTTGGGGGTGATCAATTGAGTATCAATAAGGAGTAAATGGTGATGTCTGTATGCGTGATACATACATACTTGGCCAACCAGTCAGACCAGCTTAAAATGGAAGAAACCTATGTTGGCAGTTTTTGCGACCATTTCGATAAATTATTGTAAATTGGTAATACACTGTATATTCAAATCTGCCGCGTTTTACAGCAACAAATGTGAAAAACATCTTCAAAACTAAGAGAGAAAAATGTTGCTGATGTGTAAATCGGACTTAACGGAAATTCAAAAACATTACCGTCCATTTTATGACGTACTTTTCTCCCTCTTTCCTATGAATTATGCACATGAAATTCGTGAATAAAATCTCTTCCCGATTGTTTTTGGTTTGGCTCTCAATTTGTAAAGAGAATGCTTACTGAATAATAATCTTTCGAATCTCTCCACCATTGGCTCAAAAGCAGAAGAAAATATCCCCCGTGGCCCAGTGGTATAATGCTCGCAGTTTGGTAGGTCGTAGGTTCAATCGATGACCGAGTCATTCTGAAGACTTTTTTTTTTAAATGGGACTCACCACTTGGCGTAAAGTGTAGGATAGAAGGACCCTGGTGAGGGATGGGCACTGTCATACTATTTTTTCCATCACACACCCTTGATTAGAGCAGAAAACCCCTCTACTGAGTCACGGAACCACGGTCTGTGACAAAAAATCTCACCGGCCATCATCATCATCATCAGTTCTGTAGCGTCCGTTGCCAGTACTTCCTGAACTTATTTAAATCGTCATGTGATCTTATTTTCTGCCGGTCAAAATTTCTCATATGATCTCTTTGGATCCACGTTGTGAGTCGTGATTTCCAGCAGTTAACTGTTATTCTTACAAAATAGCACAGTCATTGTCATTTAAGTTTTCTAATGGACTCTATGATAACTGACGTCTGTTTTTTTCTAATATACTGTGCTATCTTGTGATCTCTCGTTGTGATGTTAAGCCTCTTGCACACATTGCATGATTCTCAGTTTGAGGGTCTTTCTTTTGGTTAGATTCCATGTTTCAGTTCCGTAGGTGACTATCGAAGGGGCATTGGTTACAGACCCTTCTTTTCAAAACTAAGAGCATCTTTTTATTATTGAATATTGGGCTTTTTCTACCGAAAGCTTGCCAGCCTAGACTGATTCTCTGCTTGATTTTTCATCCATCCTGATATGATTGAGAAAACTCAACGCCTATGCGAATAGATTTTCTAAAAAAAAACATGAAGTATAGTTAGTAAGACTTTTTTTTATACCCATAATATTGGAGAAAAGAAATGGTCTCAATATTTCACATATATTGCACCATATATTATGTACACATTTCGTATTTCTGTATCTCTATATTTTCATGAAAAGAGCCGTTTCTGGGTGGCAAATGTTGCAGGGTGTGTCACGTGAACGGTAAGGGAAGCCCTCTACTGAGCTATGGGACCAAGACCCCTTACATAAGGCCAAACGGCAGGATATACGGTAAAGAAGAGTGTGTTCCGGCAATTTTCATTTAGGTTGGCTAATTGCATTGAATGATTCCATTAAAAATTTCATATGGACTTGAACTCTGATCCCTGGGACCAATGGGGATTAAACAACAATCTCAACGACTCAAAAGGCTCATGCCTGTCTCTTTAAAATGTTTCACTTGTACTCAGCGTGTCCTAGGGGGACGATTTGAGAATTTTTCAGTCCGATTGTTTCCATTCTCCTCTATTCTATATGAGCAGTTTGTTATAATCGGGATCTCACCTGAGTCTCGTTGACCACATATTTTGGTAGTGCGTTCCCTACTCGGTCCATAGCGAGCCTCAAACGACGCTGGACGATGTAACGGGCTTGAATTCAGAGTTGTCTGTCTTTCTGGACTGGTTACCAACCCAGGATGATGACTGAAAAGCCTACCAAGTACGTCCTGTTATTTACCCGTAATAGAGATGACAGAAAAAATGGATTCATGCCTTTCCCAAAGGCTATCAGTGCGAAATCAATGCAGCTGTCTTTTGATTATCATTTATGGTGCATAACGATTGACTGGTATAAATAGAGATACTGAGAAGTGAATTCACAATCTGCTTAATATGCATAAAGTACACAATCAATGTATAAAGATTAGCAGAAAGGGCGATGGAAAGAGCAATGTTAGGAATAACTCTTAGAGACAGGAAAAGAAAAAAGATCAGCATGGATATGAGAAAGGGCCAGGGTGGAGGATATCATACAAGTAATTAAGCAACAAAAATGGAGACGGACAAGACACGAGCCGAGGAAAAAGGACAGCAGATGGAGCAAAACGCTACATGTGTGATGTCCAGAGGACAGTGAATGCTGTGCGAAAATACCAGACACGAGAGGGAGAGATGAGACTGGAAAGTTTACTTGTAACCCATGAAAAACATTAGATCAAGCACACTCGTCATGGAAGAAGATCGGAGAACCCTTCGTCCAGCAGTTGACTTTTAACGGCTCATGATAACGGTGACGATACTCGAGGTACCGATAGAAATTGAGACGGCTGTCGCATTACTTTCGTCCATCCACTGATTGAGCAAACTACCATAATCCACTCCTAGCTTTTCAGAGCCCTTTGAAGTGTTAGACATAGGCCCGCTTCCCCAAGTAATTAGTAATGGCACTTACACGGTAGCTCAAAAAACAATCGCGCGGTTAGAAACCGACAACCAGAACTGTCAACATTGGTTTCTTCAATTTTTGAATTTTGATGGGCCCAGAAGTAAAGAGAAGTTCCCGTGGTCGGTCAGTCTGGCTTTGTCCAAATGCATTCATTGTGCTGACAGACCGCACGAATACTTATTGAGGTTTCGAAGCTTTTAAAGAAACACGTTTTTAAGAAACACGTTTTAAAAGGAAGCATTTAGCTTTTAGACTCTACTAAGTGAATTTCAATGAAAAGCAGCTTTTGAATTTTAAAAAACCATTTTTGTTTTAAATGGATTACATAATCCAAATTCTGAAGTGTCATTCAAGCCTGTGTACAATGATAGATTAATTCATAATGTGTGGAAGATGATGGTTATTCTTTGCCACAAGATTTGTAGTGTCAGGTGCAGAGGGAACACTGCTGTGGGCCCCCAAGGATTATTGGTCGGACTTCAGCTTCGAACCAGCACAGCTAGAGGGCTGGAATCTTAAACATCTTTTCGAACTTATGTCAAGATTTTTTTTCTTTAATTCCTTGTTGAATGGGTCTTATAAGGGGCGTCAATTTTCAGTACAAATATTTCGTAAATTGATCCCTTAGTCTTTGTCTGGTAGTTTTTGCGCTTATTTTTTGAAAATTCGTACATTTTTAGTGATCACTGCCCAACAAAAGCTGAAAGAAGTAATTTATTCATTGATCACCCGTTTTTCCAATGTTTTAACTGATCACCCCCAAAACGGTCTACTACCAAAATGCATTGATTACGAGATGGTTTCTATCGAGTGACTAACCAAACCTGTTATATTTTTTATATATCCTGGTAAACATTTACTTTCGATCCGTTTAATGGTTACCGTTATTTCTCTCTTTCTTATCACCTACGAATATCACGACCAGTTTTTAATTTCTTTCAAGTGGTTTATTGTTTGTTTGTTTAATCTGTTCTGCTCGGCTGAAAATTCCTTTCGTCTATGTAATGTCGCGCTTTTTTTCTCTTTCTGGATCACAGAACACGTTTAATAAAATCGTACTTGCCAGACTGTTCATCGTTTATCGAATCATTGGAATCCGACATCAGTTGATAACGTTATTTCATGGTTGAATCTTTGCTTTCGTCTTTATTTCGATTTTTTTTTTAGAGGAAGACTTGTAAATCTTTATTATTAATTTTTCACTACTATTTACCTTCATCTTATTTCATTTTTAATCAGAACTTGATTTAAGAAGTAAAAATTTAGATGAAGTAAATGGTTATCAAGAAAAAACATACAAGATTTACTTCTTATTTTTTATAAATGAATTATCATTGATGAAAATGTATTGCTTGAAAATATTTGAACGAGAGCAAAATCTGAGATTTTAGGGGCCATCATTGATTTTGAGGAGGGGGAAGGGGGTGTCGGAATTAATATACTCTTCCATATAGCAATGTGAGTTCACTTTTTTGATCTTCCCAATCAATTCTGAAATCGATTTTAGAAGAATAGAAACAAATAATAGTCGGTTCTTTTTTTCATCTAATAATTTTATTCCATTAAAAAGATTTTCCAGAAATTTCGTATTCATAACCTTAAAATATGACTAAATGTACCCCTTGTTAAGTTATTGCAATAAAATGTTCTTTCTTGCTTAATGTTCCTGTAATTAACTCTCAAAACCAAGTTTGTTCAAATACTAATGTCCAGTACTATATATATATATATATATATATATATATATATATATATATATATATATATATATATATCAACCACGTTTTCTTTGACTGTTTATTCTCTTTACACTGTCAAGACTGAGTGACCCATTCTCCGTGTTACAACAGGAGGTCTTTTCAAATAGAGTTTCAAGTAATATAACACACGCACGAATATCCTGTCGAATTATTTATCTATTTTTTAATAATGTAATTGTCTGCGTTAGAAACAGGAGTGCTGACATAGACAGTGAATGAACAAAATGGGAATAGAGGGGATAAAGCGGTTATTTGGGCCTTCGTCTTCCCGTCGGGCTGTTTAGCTAAATGCAACGCTACCTTTAAACAGATACCGATCGCAAGTTCAATTCCTGCAGCAGTCCCTTATTCCCAATCAATATATATATATATATATATAATGTATGTGTATTTGCATATACAGTTGTGTGTCCTGGATGAGTGCTCAAATTTCACAGACTGTCATACTGTTGTGATACTCTCCAAATTGGATGGCAGAATTCAGCAGTAAGCTAGGTCATCTACCAACTACAGTGTGTTCATGCTCCGTGATTAATCTACCCAGGCCACTTATACTGTCTGAGTTCTCACGTCAAGAGGGCAGCATACCACCATAACTAGCTCAAGCAACTGGCAACTGGCAACCTACGGCTTTGCTGCCTTGCTGCTATTCGTGCTACCTCGATGGACCATTCACATTGAGGCCCTGCTAATTTAGGACCTGGAAACATGTTGAAAAACTTAATGTTCCTAGAGCCAACCCATCTTATATCCTATATGTATATAAAAGAATAAATGTATATAAAAGAATAAATGGCTTGGCCCTGCGAATGAATATTTTGAAGGAGAGATTTCCCACTGCTGTTGGGTGATAGACGGTTTGCCTTCTGCATGAGCAATGGATTTTTGAGATGACAACGGCTTGCCCAGCTCTGCAAACGAAGTTTGTCGAGATAGCTTTCCGCAGCAGTTTGACCACAGAGGTTAGGGACCTGCGGGTAGAATAACCTTCCATCCTGAGCAACAGTGGTTAACAGTGAGTGCGAGAAGTAATTAATACATTTCATAAAGTTTATTTCAACATTCTTATATACCATAACCATTGACTTACTTTTGTCGTAACTTGTCAATGTTCAATTTTATCTTTTTTAATTTTTTGATTCGATGCCGGTTCAGGATTTTAAAAGGAACTTGTATCGGATGGATGTCTGTCTGTCTGTCTGTCTGTCTGTCTCTCTCTCTCTCTCTCTCTCTTATATATATATATATATATATATATATATATATATATATATATATATATATATATATATATCACTCTGGTCCATTTATCTGACAGGTAGTAGTTTGGCGGGTTTGGAGATGGACCATAGAATACTAAGTAATAAATTGACATAGTATATTAATAGAATAGCCCATTGAGGTCTTACTACCTGTTCGAAAATGTTTTCGTTTCGTTTCAATCTGTATATAAGGATAATTTATTTGATAATATAAGGGGAAAACAAATTGATAGAAGCGAGATGGTATTTGATGGAAAAACTTACTTTGAGGTTAATGGAAAAAATTGTCAAATTCTTTGGTTGAGTATATTGGTAGAGAATCAACTCGGAGTTTTTCTGTGCAGTTAGTTTTCTTAAAAATGATATCCAAAGTGGGTTTGCATACAGTCTGAGCTTAAAACCTACACAGTAGATTTGATATTCACATGGGTGAACACTCAATAGAAGTGACTCGAACAGTGAGTCACGTTTGTTATTATACTTACTGATCGCTCATCGTTAAAAACGTTTTTGGGGTAGTCTACGTAATTAAGCCCTGTTTCAAAATATCAAATTATGCGTTGTTTAAAATTATATCCACATACAATACATTATGATAATACCCTATATAAAATGAACTGCATGTATGACATAAGCTGTATATTAAAATCATTGCAGAAAATAGGAGTAAAAAATATTGGAGTACCAAGTTGATATAAGTAT
This sequence comes from Thysanoteuthis rhombus, assembly GCA_963457665.1. Classification (NCBI taxonomy): domain Eukaryota; kingdom Metazoa; phylum Mollusca; class Cephalopoda; order Oegopsida; family Thysanoteuthidae; genus Thysanoteuthis; species Thysanoteuthis major. The sequence continues at coordinate 4,101,780 of OY735207.1, forward strand.
TTCGTTTTTTAATCCCCAAAACAGTAACCTGGTGAATAATTGTCGGCCCCAACAAGAGAAAATTTACACTTAGTATCATGATAACAAATTATACACAAAACAAAAAAAAAACACTTATGAAAATTGCATAAATTACATCAATAGATATTGGGATATAAGTGACTGAAGTGACACAAAACCCTCCTTTTTTTTAGTTATTTAATGCTTTGTGTTTAAAGCTATAAGGCTTTTTAGATTATATATTAAAGTCGGTTTACTTATTGCTTTTCTCCATTGTAAGCGCAAGAATATTGATTTCTCCAGACAGTTCAATCAAGCGGATTAAAGAACGAAATTGATGTGTTCTTTGATTATCTACACTTTTCAAAGGATCCACTTTCTTTAGGGTTGGTTATTCAATCTCTATCTGTCCTCTCTGCCCTCTTTATACAACCTCCTATCTCTCTCTCTCTCTCTCTCTCATTCTTTCAGCTTTTGTTTATTTTATTTGTTTTTTCAAGTTTATCTACTTTTTAATCACGTTTTCTCTATCTTCCTTTCTTTCTTTCTCCATTTTTTGTTTCTCTTTTTCCTTCTTCTATATTTCTTCCTTTTGATCCTTCTTTTTTTTTCTTCTTTCTCTTTTCTTTGATTTTTCCTTTCTTCCTTCCTTTCTTTCTGTTTGTCCTTCAATTAGCCTCCCTTTCATTTGTTCTTTCTTTCCTTCTTTCACTTCTGCTTTTCCTTATTTTTGTGTTGTTTTATATTTTCCATTCTTTCTCTTTCTTTCCTTTCATATATTCTCTCATTATCTTCTTTCTTTCCTCATTTGTTTCTTTCTTTTATTTCCTCCCTTTTCCTTCTTTCTTTCTTTCTCCGATTCTATCTCAATTTACAATATGGAAAAGTATGCTTCATTGTTATCTTTCCTTTTTCTTTTTCTCTTCAGTTCTTTCTTCGTACATTATATTCTCCTTCCTTGCATTCAATCATTCATTCTTTCTTTCTATTATTCGCTGTTTATTTTATTTTCCTCCTTCCCTTTTCTCTCTTTTTTTCGAATGGAATTGAATATAGTCGTATCTTTAGTATGTAGATGAAGAGAATCCGATAATTTTCCAATTTTCTCAAATGAAGTCTTCGATAAAGGCAAAGTATACTGGAATATTTAATAAAACTTTGGAATGTATTAAAAAAGTCACAATCTTTTCATTTCCATATTGTAAATAATTGGTTCATATTGAGCAAGCTCACTTTAGTCGAGCACTGAGCTAAGTATAACGTCGACATTGGATAATCTCGATTCTATTACAACAGTCGAAATCGTTTGACAGCAAAGTTTGTAATCTGCTGACTGTTTCAGGGTTTTTCCGAGTTTCAGGTTTTATTCTGGTTTTCCTTGTTGTCTTTTTAATTTGATCTTTGTAACAGTGTAGAGGAGAGTCGCAGGGCTGTTTGCTGGTGCTTAGTTCATTTGCCTCTTCACGAGAGCAAATATGACACCGAGTCGAGAATCACATGGCCCTGCGGAGCTGATATTTGATAATGCTGGCTTGGATGTTGTTGATTCCAGCTTTCTCTAAGACTTTAAGATGGGAACTGAGTCCTCCCGTTTAATTATCATGGCTGATCGAAATTCCCTCTGGCGAAAACACTTTTCGATTTTCTCGTTGTCTGGACGTTCAGGGCTGATGTTTTGTGTCTGTGAAGTAAAGTTGGAATGACGACAGCTCGACACACCATCGGTTTGGTTCGTCGTTTCAAGTTTTTGCTTGGTGTGATAGCATCCTCAGAGTAACATGATCAGCACGATAGATAGATAGATAGATAGATAGATAGATGGATAGAATAATAATCTAATATCCATTTATACTTTGAAGTAATCATGCGGGAGTTTTCATTCTGTCCGTATCGTACAAAACATTGTCAAATGTTGTGAATTTCTTTTAAAGAAGTTGATAGCAATTTGAACCAAGGTTTTACCTAGAATTTACAATTCATCAAATAAGGGATACAATGTTTAGACTCAAGAAAACAAAAGCAAGCTTGGCTGCGCTTGGGTCAAACACCTTTACTTCATTGAAATTTAAAAAGGTAGACAAAACAGAATTCATTTGTCTAAACAATATTATTCCCAAACTACGAACCCATTTCAACTGCTGTGTTAGAAATTCCTGAAAATGTCAAACTTTGGCAAAACAAGTCGACCTGAGTTAAGTGGGGGTGAATTCGTCATCATTTTTTGCGAATGGCACTGACTTACTGTTATTCGTGCATGTTGTCACTGGTTTCGGGTCTGGTCATTGTCGTCTGTCATTGTTGTTACAAACAAAAATTAAGTCAAAACTCAATTATAAGGAATGACAATCACGTTTTCTCTTAACATGCATGCAACAAATCCACTGTACAATTCGCCCTAGTAAAATGATAAAACAAATTGGTCAAAACCTTCAAGAATATGTTTCACGGTGTCATCGTATTTCGATGGGCTACAATTATTCCATACATGCAATGCGGGAACTCATTAATATTATTTTTAATACTCATTTGGCGCATTTGTCTGTTCATTCCGGCAGGGCATATCTTGTTATTGTCAGGGGAAATTTTGTCGTAATGCAAGCGAAATCTATGCTTCGTATCCGTTCACCTGTTCTCGTCGGAATACGAGGGATATGCTGGGTCAAAAACAAAGGTCATGCCCTTTTCAAACAAGCGGGACTCCCTGCTGCGTGATTTGCAACCGAAGAATCTTGCTTTTCCATCGAGAAAAACTCCAACACGCACCTCGTTCAATCCATCGCGAAACAAATATTCCGTTCAATCAGCCCAAAGCGATTCATCTGACACGAAACATTAGGAAACTCGACCTTTTCCTGCCTACTCATTTAATCAAATAGCAAATCTGCTGAAATTGCATTGCCAGCTAGCATGTTTTGCCGCTATACCCCCTTGGGGGTACCACGAATCTCCTTCCTCAACCAACAATCTCTACTTTATACAACATGCACACGATTTATGATGCTGGTTCTTTTAATTGGTGCTGCCTCACAGACACATGTCTGAGCATTTTACGGGCATTTCAACTCGTTGGTTATAGGGGGAAACGTGATTTAAGATATCTATAGTTTAATCATGTTGAGAATATCATGGACAAAAGAAGAAGTTTTATGTGTAGGAAGAACTAGGAGGAAATTATTGCTAATCAATAAAAAAAAGAGGCAGTTGTAATTTTGGGGACATGATACTGAAAGAATCCTTGGAGAGCTTTACTCTCACCGGGTGCTTTAGAGACAAGCAAAGGTAGGCAATGGGTAACCTACTAGAAAGATTTCAGTTAATGGATGGCAGAAGGAGTGTAAGAAAAAGAGGGGTCGTAAAGGGGTAAGAGTTGCTATAGGCGACACATAAAAAGAAAAGTGTGGAGAACCATGATCGCTCGAGCCCAGGAGGGATATGGAACATAGATAGAAGGGTCCTCATGTACCAGAATGTGTGGAGGAACGGGAAACGCTGAAGGCGACAAAAGAAAGGAAACTGTGGAGAACGATGATCGGCCAGGTCCTAAAAAGATTTGGCACATAAGAGAAAGATAATTTAATCACGGATCAGGAAGTCTCTGCATCTCACGTAACAAGGTAAAATAAAATCCTGAAGTCAGATATAAAATTAAGCTTACTTTCCGTTCAGAGTAACATATACAAAGTTGAACTCTGTTTTTACAAAAGTACATCTTACGCCTATTTTCCGTTTTTACGAAGAAAAAAAGGCGAAAAGCGAAAAAAAGATATTCACCTTTCGTTTTACCACGGATGCACTCTCTCCCCATCTCCCCTGCATCCAAATCCCTGGTACCTCCAACCTCCCCAGTCCCCAATGACTCAGGGTATCATGCTATAAAACCTTTCCCCCATGTAAATTAATGTTAATTGATTCTTCAATTTATTAATGACACGCGCGTCCTCTTGGCAAGTTTGTTTTTATATTCTCGCAAGGCTTTTGTCGGATACCTTTACCCTATCAAATTAAAAAGTAATTAATTTGCATTCCGTATTTTTTAATTTGCTTGTCACGTTTTTAATCCAGTCATTATAACGATACGTTCATCACAAGAGTGCTGTAATAACAAGAGTTGAACAACCGTAGCCATCAAAGATGGCGAAAGGGTTCCATCCTTTATCTATAAGTGCGTGTATTTGTATTCGTTTGTTTGTTCGTTTGCCTGCTTGTTTGTTTCAGTGCTCCTGGTCATAGCGTTTTGTCCAGAGACTTTCAAATTGGCATCAGTGCTTTACTAGACCCCTTAGAAAAATATTTCTGCCTTCTAAAAACAAAACCTTTTTTGCTTTTTCGGGTTCAATAATAACATTTAGATTCACGATATTTTTTTTAAGATGTTTTCCAGTGAAAAACGCCAGTGATGTCATAATCAAAATTTATTCTGATCATATTTATTTTTTGATGGAATTTTTTTTTTTTTTTTCATATCTTCGAATTTTGAAGCCACGGCTATTCAAACATTGACTGTGGCAAGTCCAGTACATTTTAAAACGTTTCATTCATGCTTGTATTTACTCTGGGATTTTGTCGAGAATTGTAACTCACTCTTCACCAACTGAGCGCGTGCAGTGTTGAAAATTTAAATGTCTCTTTTCGTTGTGGCTTTTTTTTTAAAATTTTAATTCATTTTTCTTTCTTTCCTTTTTTTTGAATTTGGGAGAGATTTCCAAATTTTGAAAATTGAAAAAAAGAAAACATCTAAATTGGGAACGCTGTGAATGGCGTCACGCAGAATTGAATCCTACATGAAATAATTAGTTTTTTATCGAAAAAATGTGTTTTCTTTTAACGATTCCTTACATTGCAAAGTTGTTTACAAGTATCAGGAATAGAAGAAAGGTGTATTATTGTCTAAAAAATCAATAAATATGTTTATGACACGTCGTAAAATATACAGCGAATGGAAAACGTTAGTTTACACACTGGGGTGTTGAGAATAAAATTTACTTTGCATAAATATTATGGATTTATATTATTATAAGTTTTTCTATGACTGATATATACATATATTGTTTAGTAGAGAAATGCTAATCAATGATGTTTTGCTTTTCTTATAGAAAAACCGGCAGAAACCACCATTTTTATATGTGTATGTGTGTGTATATCACTTCAAATCTTCAAAATAAGTACCTATATATGTGTGTGTGTGTTTTCTAGGTAAATTTCAGCCCTTCGTTATTCTTGCCCCCTCTGTCTCTCTCTCCATACATATATATATATATATATATATATATATATATATATATATATATATATATATATATATATATATACTAGTAGAAATACCTGGTGTTATCCGTTTTTTTATTCCTTATATAAATGCAGTTACATGAGTTAGGTATAAAACTGCTTGTTAATTTGCTATGAAATGTCAGACAGGATTCATACTAAGAAACATTTTGCATGACATTCAATATTGCATTAATTTAGCATCCTATCCAGGTAGGCGAAAAACAAAGCCCCACACCAAACTATTGCTGCTACTATTACGCACTGACCTTAGAACATAGTCACCTTCGCATCTTTCACTCCAAGTTAGAGGAACAACCGTCAAAACCCAGCCAGTTTCAAAAAGGAACCTTACAGTTCTTTAACCACAATCATTTCTTCCCCTTCCCTCCCTCTGTTTTGCATTGGTCATTCTTAAAAGAGTCATCAACATAAGCACACAAATATATTCACTTCTACTACCATAATGCTAATACCTCTCTTTTTGTTCCATTGTCTTTAATCTCCTCTTCACTCACATCATATCGCCACACCCAAAGTATATAACAGCACAATTTTACTTTTTTCTTAAGTAGTCACAAAAATGTAAACAGAAATATAAAATACATTTTAAAAGTTATTTCGTAATATTTGTTTACGGAAACAAATATTGTAGATTATTTTGAACTAGAATTTTTGAACGAAAAGTGATCATTAATGAAGTTATGATAATAATTATTCTACAGGCTTCTGTTTTTGTGGAGAAACGTATTCTTAGTATAAAATACAATATTAATGACAGCGATAAATAGAAATTACAACAAATACAGAATAGACAGGGTGGGGGGATTGTTCAGGAGTTCTCTGAGTAGATGAATTAACGACGGGACTACACCAATAAAACATAAACAACTGATAATTTTTCCCCATGAGGAAAGATTTTTTTCTACAATCTTAATGAATAAATTAGAAAGTAAACAATAACGTTTACACATAATTTAGGAAATAACAATATATTCAAATGAATTCTATGCCGAAAGAATATCGACAAAACCAGTTTTTCTTGAAAAAAAAGAAAAAATTACGCGTAAGAATAAAAGATTATTATTAAAAAGTTATTATTCCGTTCAAAATAACTTGATGAAAAATATTATTTACTTACATGGATAGAAATCTTCGACTCATTTGTTATGCCACAGACTGGCATTGTAGTGTCGAATCCACTTATATCTGGGCCGGAAGTGAATCAGCTGAAGCGAATGAAGCACTTGAAGTGAAAACTTCCGGGGTCCAGTTTAAATTTATAGTTTCATTCAAAATAAGATTATCCAATAAAACCTTCGGAAACTCCAATTTCCTATGTCCTCAGACGTGAAAAGATGTTATACCATGCAACATTTCAGCTTTCCACATGCACGATGGTGACCTACAGAGTGGAACAGACACAACAACAGACAGACTCTGCATTATATATGTGTGCGTACGGATGTACACAGGCGTGAGTGTTTCTTTGTTTATGTCTGTATGTGCGTATATATACATGTTTCCGTGAGTGTGCGTGGTTTTCCACATACATCTATTCCCCCTCCGCTATTCACCCCCTCTCTCTTTTATATATATATATATATATATATATATATATATATATATATATATATATATATATATATATATATATATATATATAGTCTTTTCTCTTATTACCCATCATCTGTTAATGTAATTTATGTAATTTTCTTCGGTGTTTTTTTTTTTTGTTTTTTTTTTTGTTTTGTTTTTGCATATACCTCTTTCTTATGGTACACTGAGCAAATCTTCTCTCGTTGGGATCAGCAGCTGTTCATCATGAAATCGTTTCGGGGATTTTAAAAACAAAACAGTTACATTAACATACAGCTTCAATTAAACATTCTGATATGATCTTTGATTTATACCTTATATTATACATTATTAGTCTATTATATTCTGTAATCTTACAGGGGGAATTGTCATAATGCATTGTACATGGATGTTATTTTATACTACCCACCATTTAATCTTTTGAAACGGAGCTAACTTTTACCTTTACCTAAAAAAAAGTATTTAATGAGTTATCAGTAAGTATAACAACAGACATGACTCGCTGTTCATGTCGCTTCTATTGAGTGTTCATCCCAGACTGCATGCAAACCAACTCGGGATATCATCTTTAAGGATACTAATTACATAGAAAATCTTCTTTGAGTTGATTTCCTATCAATATTTTCAACAAAAAAAAAAAAAAAATATATATATATATATATATATATATATATATATATAGTGTTACCCATAAATGAGTACATTCCAACGTCGTTGGGCACAAATAAGCTGATATTTGTTTCATCTGACCACAGTACGCTCTCCCAAAACTTTGAATGTCTACCCTTATCCTCTTGCGTGAATTTTACTACGGAAACGTCAAGGAAAGATATTTGGTATCATCAGATAAGCACGGTGGTGTAAAAGGTGTGGTGTGGAGTTGTATTATGTTTAATGGTCCTGTTGAGCAGCCTGATCGTGAGTTCTGAAGGTTACATCAATATATTGAAAGAAAACATGTTCCACTGAAACGCTTGGGGAAAAGAGATGAGTTTCTGCATGTCACTGATCAAAAACAGTTCGCTGAAAGAGTTTCTATAGAATCAAAAGATGAATGTGTTTGATTGGCATAGCAAGTGGCCGGATTCAAATCCAATTCAGCACTTGTGAATCGCACAAAAATTAAAAGTAGACGAATGATGACTATCAAACAAGACGGATTTGAAAGAATGCTTATTTTCGGATGTTGAAAAAAAAACATTCCAGTGGCTGTTTGTCCAAATCTAGTGAAATCGATGTCGTCAAGACAACACTCACTAATACAAAATGAAGGCTGTCAAACCAGATATTGATTAAAAGTTTTCGTTGGGGGAACAGATTTTTGAACGGCAGCATATTCATATTTTAGGCAGCAGAGTTGAAATGCTGTGAGGTTTGGTCATAAATTATAAGTTATATTTGATGATAGCCGTGTCCATTGTGTAATGTTCAGCTACAAATAATAAAATCCTGTGTTTCATTGTGAAGAAATTTAACTTTTTAAAGGAATTGGTAGCGCTGTAGTCATTTATGGGCAACACTGTACTTAAATATACACACACACACGCACACGCACACGCACACACACATATATATATATATATATATATATATATATATATATATATATATATATATATATATCATTATATATATAGAGAGAAAGACAGAGATGTGTGTATATTTAATATATATATATATATGTATATGTATATATATGTATATATATATATATATATATATATATATATATCATTATATATAGAGAGAGAAAGACAGAGATGTGTGTATATTTAATATATATATATATATATATATATATATATATATATATAGAGAGAGAGAGAGAGAGAGAGTTTGTCTATATGTATGTGAGAGCAACAAACTCTTTGGCAAAGGAATGAATGCTTCATTGCTTCTCACCATGAAGTTGTAAAATTTTCATTTTCTTTGTTGCTATGAAATCGTTCCATAATTTAGGTAAAGTAAATCTGAAATAGCTATAAACAAGAATGGACGCTAACAAGAAAGTGAAAGAAATCTGTGAGTATTGGAGCCAACAGAGAAGAAAAGAGAGAAGATAATTTGATGTGGAGATAAAAGTTTCGACAGAAAAGATGAAGAATTGAGATTGGGTTTGCTGGTCCATTACTTTCCTGTTAATGAGCTGAAATCGAAAGATAAGTTTCTCTCTAGTATCTTCGGCAAACTTCCAAAAGTCTCCATGACCAAAGAAATCGAACGGGTGGTTCGAAGAGGCCGATCGGTTAAAGGCACTGAGAATGGGATCGGCGAGTCAGGTTCAATCTCCGATTGAGACAGTTAGCGTTCCTTCCGTACTAATGTCCTTGCGAAAGGCATGAACCCATCTTCCCCCAGCCCTTCGGCCAACACATCATGATCCAACGTGGCTTCGTAAGGCCCATCAACTATCTCTTTTTTAGAGAAGGCTCCCGTCCAATAACCGATTTTAAGAGGCTGATAAAATAGATCAGTTTGCTGCTCCATTACTTGTCTATTAATGTGCTGGAATCGAAAAATAAGTTTTCATTTGTATTTTCGGCAAACTTCCAAAACGACTCCAGTATTTACAAAAAATAAAAAAACAAAAATAAAATAAAACATCTAGACAAGAAAATAGAGATAAAAAAAACTTCGCCAAAAGAAAATGATCAAGAAAAAAAAGAAGAGGAAATAAAGAAAGAAATGACAAAAACGAAGGAAAAGTCTAGGAAAGAGAAACTGATTCCAAAAAAAGAAGGAAAAGCGGACTACAGAAAAAATCGAGAGGAAGGAGAAGAGAAAGTCGAAAGGAAAAAGAGAATGATTTTTTTAATGAAAAATGGAGTCAGAAAGAATCACAATAAAACTATTAAGAGGGAAAAAGAAAGAATAAGAAGAAATTTCCGAGAAAAAATAGCGGTAATCGTGATAATTCAAAATTGGCGTCGACCTCTTCACGATCTGATGATGTGTGAAAGTAAAATTCATTTTGATTAAAGTGTTGTACTTCTTCATGTTTCAGGTTTTATTCCTAATAACACAACTCTAATACAAATCTTCTGTCCACTTCGTTTTGATTTTTCTCCTTTTACCAAAGATTCAGCTATGAATTTTTGCGTGATTTCTTTTACTATTCATCCAAGTGTTTATTGGTGATTTCTGGAGGAAAACAGAAGACAACCGGGTCAATTATCAACCCCGTCAAAACACTTATAACTTTGCCTTATCCAACATTTATTTGCATTATTAGAAACCGTTAACGAAAACTTTCACCCAAACTGTCAGCATAGGTTTCTCTAGTTTTCAAGCTGGTCTGGCTTCCTGTGTATATGTCATGTATACAGACTGCACCAATGGAGTTCGATGGATAAAAATTCAAACATTTTCTCCTCGTTATGTCTACAAAAAAAGATTCTTTGTTGTTTTTTAAATCTACCCCAAAAGGTTCCATTGGGAGGTTAAATTTGCAACGTCAGTTTATGCTAAATTGATCCCTCAGCATTCAAGTCTGTTTTTTTTTAATTCCGACGTTTCAGGGGTCACTGCCGAACAAAAGGCGGGAGAAATAATTCATTCAAAGATAACCCCTTTTCCGAATTTTTAATTGATCAGCCCCAACACGTAATGCTATCAAAAGACATTGGTCAAGTGACGGTTTCTTTTGAGTGACTAACCATTTCTATCCACATTTTTGAAATTGAAACTAATCCCTGTTGTGAATTCCCTGATCCATCGTCTGTGGTGCAGGTTTGTTTCATTTCATACACCACTAAACAAAAAAACTGATATTCCTCACCGTCACAGTCAATAATTGAACAACCGTTGCGTTGAATTTTGGAGTCATGTAAGAAAAATTCAATCGAAAAAGAAATATGGTCACAATAAATTCTATCTATGACATCACTGGCATTTAGCAGTGGAAGACATCTCGAATATAACAAAAAAAACATCTGGATATACTTATTCCGTATTTTTAAGTGCTTGAACTCAAAGTACCACTTGCCTCATGTTATTGAACTAGAAATTACTCTCTTCACATTCTGAAGGACCCAGCCTGATAAACCCTCTTTTTACATTAATTATCTATCGTTTTTAACGAGGTTATTTTTTATAGAGTTGTGATTATGACATTTGCACAGTTCTAAGTGTGCTACTGATCCCAACCTGACATGCGTATACTTCGAATATTTTTTCTGCTAATATAACAGTTCATTTTCGAGGATCTAGATCGCATGTATAATCATATCAATAATACATGTATGTATATATATATATATATATATATATATATATATATATATATATATATATATATATATATATATATATATATATATATATATATATATATATATATAATGGTAGATGTATTTATTTATTCATCTTAGTGTCTCAAGACAACGCCTGATACTTCCAATCAGGATATATTTCTTCCACGGGGATAGAGCACTCTGGTGGGTGAGGAGTTTCTGCGTAAACGAATATATCACTTAAATTCAGCATTACAGACCACCCAGTTCCGTAGTCCAGAGATAGGATATCGGCCTCTGGGTCTGATGAGGGGGTTTCAATTCTGCCCCCAGGGTACTGGATGAGATAAAGTCTACAGCCAAACTGAAGAGATGTAATACATCAAAACTGCTGTCTGTGGATGACACCATAATGTAGTACAAATCAGGAAAAAATATGATAAAATTTGATGCAATATCCGATGCGTGATGGGTCTATTTCATAATGTACTCGATACATTCCACATAAAATACTAAGTTAAATTTGAGTAGAGCTTAAAAATCGTATATATATATATATATATATATATATATATATATATATATATATATATATATATGTAAAAATGACAGGGTTATTTACGTATGGGTCGGTATTAAGGAGCATAAAGCTAATTTAAAAGGAACTTGACAATGGGAATTCAAGCTATTCAAAGAGATATCAGACAGAGATTCTTTAAAAAAATGTTTTATGAGAAAAAATATCATGTGGTATAAAGAAGTCATTTGAAGAAACTCATATAATTGAAAAGATAACCCTTCCAATACAAAAATGTGATTATTTCTAATGGAATAATAGAGAATCAAAACTGATGCAGTCAGATATTATTTATAACCAAATCCCTCTGTATTTGAACTCTGGGTCAAAAATAGTTTTTCCGGCATTGTACTTATTTTACGTTGGCAACATATTCATATTTTTGACTGCAGAGTTTCGATGCTGAATATATATACAAGTATGCACGTATATGTTTATATATGTATAATGAGATAAGAATTCTCTTCATAAACATGTTTTTGTTTCTACCCTGTTTGGGCTTCTTCAGGCGAATGATTTGTTTCATTTTATATTTTTTATTCAGGGGCTTGTTTTTCTATTTTTTTGGGCTGTCCTCATGTTATATATATATATATATATATATATATATATATATATATATATATATATATATATATATATATATATATTCGATAAGTGCTTGGTCATTGTTTATTATGTTTTTCTACACTATTTAATGGGAATGTTGCGTTTGTTGGTAGTCATTATCCATAATTTACGATGGTATTATGTAGGCATTTTCGTTAGATTCCAGTAAATTTCATTTTCATCAAATTTCAGTAGATAATTAATCTATCAGTTTTTTCTGGTATGTTTACTCTCTGAGAGCATTCTATTCTTTTTTAAATCTGTTTTCTAATGTTTGGGTTTCCTTTTATATGGCCTTCATCATCATTATCTGTCTTCCAACGTCCGTTGTTGGACATAGACCTTCCCGAGGAGTCGCAATACTTCTCTATCATGGGTGTTGCAGAGCCAGTACCTTCTGAATTAACTCGTCTCTCTATCTAATATTCTGCCGGCCTCGGTTCCGCATGTGATCTCGAGGGATCCATGTAGTGAGTCGTGATGTCCATCGATTGTCCGCCATTCGTGCAACATGGCCAACCCACTGCCATTTGAGCTTTTTAATGGATTCTATGATGTCCCTTACTCTTGTCTTTTCCTGGATGTACTGTGCTGTCTTGTGGTCTCTCCATGCGAGGCCCAACATAATTCTTTCGTATGCATATTGCATGGTTCTCAATTTGCGGATCCGACTCTTGGTTAGATTCCATGTTTCAGCTCCATAAGTGACAATTGAGAGAATGCATTGGTTATACACCTTTCTTCTCACGATTAATGTGATCTTATTTTTGAAGGTTGAGCTTGCTCTGCCAAAGGCTTGCCATCCTAGAGTGATTCTTCGCTTGATTTCTTCTTCTTTTGAGCTTCTCATGGAGATTTGTTGTCCTTGGTAGATGTAACGATCTACCTTCTTCAGTCATGTGTCTTTTATTTTGATCTCAGTGTTTTTATCTCCAATGTGGTTGTTGCACATGATCTTCGTCTTGCTAAAGTCCATGTGTAGGCCAACTTTCTAGTTCTCTTCATTTAGTTTATCTATCATTAGTTAGAGGTCGTGCAGGTTCTCTGCGAAAGGGGCAATGTCGTCTGCAAATCTGAGGTTGCTCAGATACTCACCGTCTATTTCAATCCCTTTACTCTCCCAGTCTAGTCTTCTGACGATCATCTCGAGGCTGGCTGAAAAGAGTTTGGGTGAGCTTTTATCACCTTGTCTTACTCCTTTCTGGACCTGGAAGGGGTCCGAGTCTCTATGTAGCCCGCAGCTTTTTCTTTCAGTTGATTTATCATATGCAGGTGGTCCATAGTCGAGTAGCTTCTTCTAAAGCCAGTTTGCTCTCGTGGTAGGTTTTTATCAAGTGTTTCGGTGGTCCGGTTGGTGATGATTTTTGTGAAAAGTTTGTATACGAAGTTGATTCGGCTTATAGGCCTGTAGTTGTTGAGGTCTTTCCGGTTTTCATTTTTATATAAAAGCATTATGAAAGCTGTGTTCCAATTTTCTGGGACTTCACTGTGTTTTAGACACAAGTTGAAAAGGACAGCCAGTTTCTTAGTGATGATTTTACCTGCTTTTCGGAGTAAGTCGATGGTGATGTTGTCTGGTCCAGGGGTAGTTCCTTTCTTCGTCTGTTTAATGGCTTGTCTCACCTTCCACGGAGTTACTTTTGGGAAGTCCTTGAGTTGATTGCTCATGTCTTGCGTATCCTGTTCATTGTTTTATAGTCCTTGTTTGGACGAATAAAGTTTTTGGTAAAATTTTTCGGCACGTTCGATAATCCTGTCTCTGTCTATTGTTAGGTTTCCATTTTCCTCGAGTATGCTAGTTATTTGCCTTCGTCCTGAGTTGAGAGCTTTGCTTATAACTTTGAAGCCCCGAACTATTTCAAGAGTTGATTTGATGACTACCATCGTGTATTTTTCTCTCCCCTTCGTTTTTCTTTGATTAATTTATTTAGTACTTCAATTTTCTCTCTTGTTGTTGTCAGTGACTCGAGGTTTCTGCGTTTTTCCATAACATTTCTGGTTTTGTTTGAGATTTTACTAATGGGTGTGTTCTCATTGGTTTGAATATAGTAGCAACTTCTATTTTAGATGCTGTCATTTTATTGTTTAGTTCGTTGATGTTATGTCGTTTTGTTCAGTAAGAATTCTGAATCTGTTTTTCAATTCGAGCTTGGAAGATCGAGCGTACTCTTTTGGTATATTTAGAGGTTGCAGTTTTGTGTAGAGCATTTTCCTGTGTTCTTTGTTAGTGTATACTTGCATTTTACGTGATTCAGAACTTGGATGTCCTTGACGATATCGTTTTTGTCCGTTAGGATGTAGTCTATTTCGTTCATTGTTTCGTGATTGGGACTCTTCCAAGTCCATTTCCTCTTGGGTCCCTTCTTGAAAAAGTGTCCATGATTTCGAATCCGTTAGCCGTTGCAAAGTTATTGCCTTAGTTGCTTGTAAATCATTTTAGATTTGTTCTGTTTCCACATGTCCAAGATAATTATGGTGATCGGGTTGTTCTTTTAAGTAGCTAGAGGTATAAAATAATGATACTGTGCATGGTAATAACGAGAATAGGATATCTATGATGGGTATTTTTAGTATATCTATATGTAGATTATTGAGTAATGTTTGTTAATAGAAATTTTGAGCGATGCCAACATTTTAACGTTGTCTTATTTTTTCAGTTTTTTTTTTTCTTTTTGTTTCTATTCTTTTGGGGTTTTTTTTTATTGTTCTATTGTCCAAAGTGAAGATTTTCAAATTTCAAATTTAGGCATAGGTAACGTAAGGTTTCAGTATTCAGGCATATATATGTTTGTTTTCATATTTTCCATTTCACTTTAGGTTTGAGTTTGCTATCAGTTAGTCTCCAATAATATATCAACAATGTTATTTTATATATTTTGATCTATAATTCATAACTACCAACAAGCTCAGGAAGACAACCTAGAAAAATAGACCCCACCAAAAAAAACAACAATGTCCTAAATAGGAATCCAGAATCATTCACTTGAAGAAGTCCAAACTGGGTAGAAACATGAACGTGTTTGTGTAGCAGATCCTTCTTTCATTATATTTTGAGCTCTACTCTAAATCATCTTGATATTTAATGCTAAAAGCATTGAGCACTTGATGAAATGATCCCATTGCACATTGGATATTGTATTATATAAAAATTTATTGTACTCTTGATTTGTATTATACATACATATATATGTCTGTGTATATATATATGTAAGTATTTTATATATGCTTAAAAATATACATCGGACGTACATAGTAATTGTTGGTTTAAACTGTCAGACTTTCAGAAACGTAATAACAAAGAAAATGTAATATTGAAGAAAAAAATTCTGTAGAAAACTATATAAATTACATTAACATATATTGGGAAGTGTTTAGTGATTAGTGTTTAAAACTGTAAAGCTTTCTAGACTATATATATATATATATATATATATATATATATATATATATATATATATATATATATATATATATATATATATATATATATATATATGGGGTGTGTACACGTGTTGGCATGTGCCTGAATGGGCAGCGATGTGTCTATTTAGGTTAATAGCTTCTAGAAAGCAGACAAAAATATTATCGAAATAAATATTGATGTAAATCTACGATTCCGAATTGGCTCATAGCTTGTCGGGTAATTCAATAGTGAAGTAATCTACACTAGACAAAAGAGCAGGGACAAATTCTCCCCCAGCCACACACACATATAAACACTCACACATACAATCATTGCCTAAATCTCTCTCTCTCTCTCTCTCTCTCTCTCTCTCTCTCTCTCTTAAATGTTTTTCCCCCATTATAATCCCTCAGCGTCATCTTAAACTTTCTCTTGCAGAATTTCTTTTTTTTCAATTCATCTCTCTTCTTGTAATTGGGTCTTTTCTTTTATTTGCAATTAGCGTACAATTGTATATGATACTTCTAGTCATTTCTCCATCCTTCTTTCTTTCTTTGTTCCTCTATTCACGTTCACTCTTTCTTTCATTCATTTGTTTTTTTATTTCTCTCCCTATTCTTTCATCCTTTCTTTTTCACTCTTTAGCCATGCTTATTCCTTCTTTCACGTGTTAATTTATTTCATTTTCGCATCTATTCTCTCTTTTATTTTCTTCTCTTTCTTCTTCCCTATATTTGCTTATTTATTCTTTCCGTTTCTCTCTCTTTTTTTCTTTCTTTCTATCTCTATTCACGTTCATTGTTTTACTCGTTTCATTTTTTTTGTTTCTTTCATTTTTCCTCGCGTTTGTTCTGTTTTCTTCATTTCTTCTTTTCTTTCTTTCAGTCTCACCTTCTGTTTCTTTTTCTGTATTTATTTCTTTCATCAGTTTTTCACCCTTTCTTTTCGTTATTCATCATTTCTTTTCATATCTCTTCTTGCTCATTCCTTCTTTCATTTATTAATGTGCTGGTTTGTTTTTCCTTCTTTCTTTCCTTCTCTTATCTGTTTCTGCCTTCCTCTCTTTACATTCATTCTTTCTTATTTCTTTCATGTTCATTCATTCTTTCTTTCTTTCTCTCTCTATGCGTTCGTACCTCTTCTCTTACGTTTGTTCCCAACCTTTCCATATATTCTCTAAGTTTTTTATCTCCTAAACTGGCTGCCAACTTAATCTGAAGAGCCCTGTTTGCTCTTCTATTTACAAGTAGCTTGGGGAGGTGAGATGGATCCATGCTTTTTCCAAGGACATCTATTTAGAATTGATGTAAACGTAAACAACCCCAGTCCATGTTTGAACGCAGTTCACCAATTTCTTTTCCTGTGCTGTTAACCATCAAGCCACTCACACCACACAATAAAAAATAAAGTTCAAAATACGAAACAGAAAAAAAGAGAGAATTCCACCTGTTTTCTTTTTTTGTTTCCATTCACAAGCCTTTTCCCTCTTTCCACTAATCAGGATCATTGCAGACTCAGAAAGCTTGCAGCTCAGGAAGTTATATTTAGATGAATGCCGAATTAAAAATAAACAAACTAAATAAAAACATTTCAAAATATAAACCAACTCTTAACTAGGATTTAAATCCCGGCTTTGAGATCAATAATCTGTCGTTGTTGTTTTTTTTTTAACATTTTTCTCTTTTCAATAGACATTTTGGTATCAAAATAAAACCAGCTTAAAGGCTTGCCGAATATACAATCGTGTATTGAGTGTATGTATCGGGGGAGAGAAACGTTGTAAGTGTTTATGTGTATCAAAGCGATCGACTCAGTGTGGGTGTTCAGAACTGACAGAACAAAATAAGAAAATAAAAGTAGACTCTGTTCAAAATCTGCGACATTGTACGTAAAATTTTTGACAGCATTTGGCAATATTTGTCAACATTTGATTCTGCAATAAAATTATTTGCTTCCAGATGATTCTTCCAGTTAATCCCTGTCTAAGAGTCAAGAACAAAAAAAAATAATCATCGCACCAGGAATTAAACGAAAAATATCTTCAGAAATCTAACATGATTCTTTATGAAAGAATATATATATATATATATATATATATATATATATATATATATATATATATATATATATATATCCACAGACAGCTATTTCGCTGCATTACAACTCTTCAGTGCAGCTATAGACTATCCAATATCCAAATCAGTACCTCGAGGTCGAATCTTTGCTTCAGACCCAGAGGCTGGCATCTTACCTCTGCCCTAGGCAGAACTGAACGGTCAGTAAGGTTGAATTTTTGCGATTTATTTACCCACGCATAATTCCCTATCCCTAAGTTGGAAGAGCATTGCATAAACTTAAAATGAACGAGTTACCTCACTTAAAGAAAGCGTAATATATATATATATATATATATATATATATATATATATATATATATATATATATACACCCACACACACATATATATATATATATATATACCCACACACACACATATATGTATATATACACATGTGAAGTGCATACATTATTCATCAAGTTCTATTGTGAAGTTCTATTTCTTTCTTTCTTGTACATTCTGTTTTTTTATCAAGAGAATTGATCTAAAAACAAGAAATATTACGTAGTATGACGTAAAAGAGAAAAATATATTCCTCTTCCTTCGCCCACCCACTTTTTTACTTCCTTCATTATGAACGCTATTAACCGATTCAAATTTTGACGGAACGAACATCTTTTGGTCATTAATAGAACTGTCGACTTTTGACGCGGTTAAAATTAATACAAGGAGGGAGAGGAAAGGTTTGGTGGCTGGCCACAATGAATATATCCCCCCACCCCAACTCCTATTTATTAATGTGTAGTGCTTATATAGATATTTTCAATCACCCACTTATACTCGATTGGTAATGGGGAGACGCAGTCGGTGTTTTAAACCAAGCTTAAAGGTTTGCCGAATATACAATCCTTATTCAACCACATCTGCTGGCCTATTTCTTGGCCTGATCTCACTACCAAATGCTTTCTCCTCTTTTTTTTAAAAGTTTATGGAGAAAATAAAACTTTTGTCGTTTGTTTTGACTGATTTAGAGGACTAGCTGGATACCTGTCCTACGGAGAAGAGTGGATAAATGAGCAAACCACTCTCTTATAGTTATCTAACAGTAAAGTTGGTTGTAGGAGTTAAAAAGCTGTTACGCCCATTGTCGGTCTTTGAAAAACCAGTCGTCTAAGCTTGGAAAAAAAGGGAGCAGAATCGGATAATTGCGTTCGACTTTAGACGGAGCATGTTTTTATCCACTCAGCTCTATCATCTGACCAGTTACCCTTACCAAAGGCTTATCACTGTCATGACACGAGGGTTGACAAAGAAAAGACATTTTGAGTGAGCCCCCACGCAAACCATTGCCATAAAATACAACCACCCTCTTTCCCTCTATCTCCCTCTATTTCTCTTTTCCTCGCTCTTTCTTTCTCTCTCCCCCTTTCTCTCTCTCTCTCTCTCTATATATATATATAGCTTGACTGCTATGAGTGAATAACCCTCCTGCCGTAGCGATGGAGTTTAAAGGTGAAGTTAGCCTACCCAGGCCATCTCCACCCTTTAAGCCAAAGGTTAGCATCTTATGGTCTACAGGGGTGGCATAGATGAGAGTACGACTCGAAGGTCGTAGGTTTGACAGGCATGTACTTTTCTGGGCAGATACGAGACGCATGAACAGAGCAGATGGACACTGACTACAGAGTAACGACCCAATATTGTAACAGCCTGTTAAAAGAGAAAACGTACAGTTGAAACAATAAGTATATTGTTTCAACTTAGTATAAGTACATGCTTCCTCTTCCAACAAAAACCCTAGAGTGCTTATCTATTTTTTCTCATAGCAGGGCAACTGTTTAAATAAAGGGGTTAGCTTATTTTGATTGGTTGTGTTTATAGTTTCATCGTTTATTTTTTTATTATTTCCTTCTGTTTATGTTTTTGTGTGCGTGTTCAAAGAATAGCTCTGGAAATCCACTGAAGGAGTCTTAACGGTGGAAGAATCCAATTTTTTCCCCTTTCCTTACTTGAACCGCGAAAAATACAGTTCCCCAGTTGATGAGTCGTTAGGAAAAATTAGATATGATAAAAATCAGATATAATAAAAATAAAAGAAAGCATCCTAGATTGAAAGGCATGGCTTTTTGCGATATATGTAAATATATATCATCAAGAAATTGATATATAATCCGACAGAGAGAATTGAAAATGCGTTATATTACTTTAAACTATATTTGAAATGATCTCCTGTTATAACACGGTGAGTGTATCATTTGATCTAGACGGCGTAAATAGAATAAAATTTTTTTAAAAATTGGGCTGCTCTAGGAAACGAACCTGCGACCGATCAGGTTCTCAATTTTGTCCATTCACTGTACATATCTGCTCTATTCGTTCCTCAACACGTACTATTAAATTATTGAGAAAAGGATATATAATCCAACAGAAATAATAAATGATCTGCCGTTATTGTATCATTTGGCCCAAGGTTTTAAAGTAATATAACGCAATTATGATTGTCTCTCTCAGATTATACATCAATTTCTTAATAATACAAGTTTATTATGCAAAATCAATTTTCTTCTAAACATAGCAGGATTTTATTATTTGTGATGTAACTTTACACAATCAAAACGAATCTTATCAGGTATCACTTCTGACCAAACTATTGATTTTAAATAAACTTAAAAGTTTGTAAAGGTGTTCTCATTTTTGGAAGGCATTATGTTCATATTTTTGGCAACAGGGATGCAATGCTGTATATTTTTGTAATAAATAATACTTGAATATACCTGTTTTGATAGTTTCACTGCAAATAATAAAATCCTTCTATGTTTGGTTCAGGAGAAAATAAACTTCCTACAAAGAATGGTGGAAGTGTACACATCCATGGGTGACGCTGTACGTACATATTTTTCCCAATACCTCTTAATATAATATATGTAATTGTATTCAGCACTTTTTTTCTTATTTTTTGATATATTTTGTTATTATGGCACTATTTATATTTTCTCTTGTTGGAATCACAAGTTGTTTACCATGTAACCGTTCTGGGGATTTTAAAAACAAAACAGTTATATTAACATGGCACCCCAACAGTGTTGATCTAACACCACGTCTGTTTCAGTTATGAGTTTTATGTATACCATATGTCTTACACAAACTTTATCATTTTATATAGGGTATTATCATAATGTATTGCATGTGGATGTTACTATATACAACACATCATTTGATTTTTTGAAGCAGAGTTTACTTACTCGAGTAGAGATACATATATATGAGTGTATGTGTGTGTGTTTGCGTGTGTGTGCATGGATTATGTGTGTACGTATGCGTTTTCATTATGTAGGTGATAATAATGTGGTAAATATAACAAATATCTATCTCTTTTTATCCATACCAACACACACACACATACACGTCCTATACGCATGTACACATACATACACAATGCATATCACTCTCTGTATGTGAACAGAAGCACATGTACACTCACATAAACAAATATGTGTGTGGATGTATATAATCATTTTCTCGTGTGTGCACACGGTGGATAGAACTAATGCAGGGCCTATAAGATACGTTGTAAAGCAGGGCTTCCCAAAGTAGGGGGCTTGATCCCTACGGGGATCTTGTAATGATTATTGGGGTAGCAAAAATATTCAACCTTTTCTATGAAGAATGATCATGTAATTAATTTTTTTCAATAGCTCATACAAATGTGCTTCTGTAGTGTTTATTGTAAAATGGTTTCGTTTTATTCAAGAATGTAAAGAAATGTATTATTTTTTTTTTGTAATTTTACTGTCTATAGTTTTGAGGGGAGTCATCAACATTCAAAGGCTTTTTCGGACGGTAGCTTGGAATCCATCTTCAGACCAGATTTGTCTGGTTTTGGAACCATGTTTGTCTGATTTTGATACTAAATTTATCTTATGAGGGGACCAAATTTTTTTGATATTGGGATCAAATGAAATAGTTTCAGTAGCACATTAGTGAAATACCTTGAAATCCATCACTGGGTCAGATTTTTCTGGTCTTTGGACCATGCTTGTCTCATTTGGAGACAAAATTTTTCTGATGTTGGGACCAAATTTGTCTGATAGAGACTAAATTTGAATGATCCTGGGATCAAATCAAGTAGTTTTAAGGGGACAATATTCAAATAGCTTGGAATCCATCATTGTACCAGATTTGTCTGGTCTTCGGATCGTACTTGTCTGATTTTGGGACCAAATGTGTTTGGTCTTTTGATCAAATGAAGTAGTTTCAGTAGCACGATATACAATTAGCTTTGAATCAATCATTGGACGAGATTTGTCTGGTTTTGGGACCATATTTATCTGATATTAGGACCAAATTGGAATGATCTCGAGATAATATGAAGTAATTTTGTAGCAAAATAGTCAAAAAGCTTGAAATCCATTTTACACCAGATTTGTCTGGACTTGGGAAATACTTGTCTGATTTTGGTACCAAATTTGTCTGATACTGGGACCAGATTTGTATGATATTGGGATCAAATGAAGTAGTTTCAATAGCACAATAGTCAAATAGCTTGGAACCCATCATTGGACCAGATTTGTCTGGTCTTGGGACCATACTTGTCTGATTTTGAGACCAAATTACTCTGATATTGGGACTAAATATATCAGGTCTTTCGATCAAATGAAGTTGTTTCTGTAGCACAATAGTCGAATAGGTTGGAATTCATCATTGGACCAGATTTGTCAGGTTTTGGAACCATATTTGTCTGATTTTGGTACCAAATTTGTCTGATATGGGAACCAAATTTGTATGATCTTGAAATCAAATGGAACGCAATAGTCAAATACCTTGGAATCCATCTTTAGACCCGAATTGTCTGATTTTGCGACTAGATTTATCTGATTTGGGGGCCAAATGGAATAGTTTCAGTAGGACAATAGTCAAATGGCTTGAAATCCATCATAAGACCAGGTTTGTCTTGTATGCGAACCATGCTTAATTGATTTTTGGACCAAATTTGTCTGATATTGGATCAAATATATCTGGTCTTTTGATCGCGTGAAGTTGTTTCTGTAGCACAATACTCAAATAGCTTGGAATCCATCATTAGACCAGATATGCCTGGTTTTGGTACCATATTTGTCCGCTATTGGGACCAAATCTGCAAGATCATGGGATCAAATTAATCAGTTTCAGTCGAACAGTAATGAAAAAGCTTGGAATCCATCATTGAACCATTTTTGTCTGATTTTTGGACACAATTTTCTGATTTGGGGATCAGATTTGTCTGATATCGACACCATATTTGAATCATCTTGGGATCAAATGAAATAGTTTCAGTAGCACAATAGTCAAATACCTTGGAATCCATCATTTGACCTGATTTGTCAGGTCTTCGGATCGTACTTGTCTGATTTTGGGACCAAATGTGTTTGGTCTTTTGATCAAATTTAAGTAGTTTCAGTAGGACTATAGTCAAAAAGCTTGGAATCCATCATTTGGACGGTTCTGTTGTGTCTTGGGACCATTTTTGTCCGATTTTGGGACCAGATTTGTCTGATTTTGGGACCAAATATGTCTGATACTGAGAGCAAATTCGGATGATCCTGGGATCAA
Source organism: Thysanoteuthis rhombus (assembly GCA_963457665.1). Classification (NCBI taxonomy): domain Eukaryota; kingdom Metazoa; phylum Mollusca; class Cephalopoda; order Oegopsida; family Thysanoteuthidae; genus Thysanoteuthis; species Thysanoteuthis major. The sequence continues at coordinate 4,125,113 of OY735207.1, forward strand.
ATAAAATAGTTTAAGTAGGATAATATCAGAATTGTCAGGTCTTGGGTCCATATTTGTCTCAATTTGGGACCAAATTTACCATATATTGGGGCTGAATTCGTTAGACTTTCGGACCAAATGAAGTAGTATCATAGGGACAATACTCTAATAGCTTGGAATCCATCATTGGACCAGATTTGTCTGATCTTCGGATTATACCTGTCTGATTTTGGTCTTTTGATCAAATGAAGTAGTTTCAGATGCACAATAGTCAAATAGCTTGGAATCCATCATTGGACCAAATTCGTCTAGTTATTGGATCATAAATCTCTGATTTTGGGACCAAATTTGTCTGATATTGGGACCAAATTTGTGTGTTTTTTGGAACAAAAGAAGAAGTTTCAGTAGGACTATAGTAAAAAAAATTGGATCCATTATTGGACCACATTTTTCTTGGGCCCATACTTGTCTGATTTTGGGACCAAATTTTTCTGGTATTGTGACCAAATATGCTTAGTCTTTTGATTAAATGAATCAGTTTCAATAGTACAATAGTCAAATAGGTTTGAATCTATCATTGGACCAGTTTTGTCTGGTCTTGAGACCATACTTCTCTCATTTGGGACTAAATTTGTCCGATATTGGGACCAAATTTGTATGATTTTTGGATCAAATGAAGTAGTTTCAGAACAAGAGTTTAAAAGCTTGGAATTCATCATTGGAACAGATTTGTCTGGTCTTGGGGTCATTTTTGTATGATTTTAGCACCAAATTCGTCTGATATGGCGACCAAATTTGTTTTATATTGGGATCAAATGAAGTAGTTTCAATAGCACAATTGTCAAATTGTTTGGAATCCATCATTGGATCAGATTTTTCCCGTCTTAGGACCATTTTTTTTCTGATTTTGGGACCAAATTTGTCTGATGTTGGGACCAAATTTGTCTCAAGTTGGGACCAGATTTGTTTGACATTCAGACTAAATTTGAATTATCCTAGGATCAAATGAAGTAGTTTTTGTCAATATTCGAATAGCTTGGAATCCCTCATTGGATCAGAATCGTCTGGTCGTGTGACCATACCCTTCTGATTTTTGGACCAAATTTGTCTGATATATAGACCAAATTTGAATGTTCGAGGGATCAAATGAATTAGTTTCAGTCGGACAATAGTCAAAAGGCTCGGAATCCACCATTGGGCCAGATTTGTCTGGTCTTGGAACCATACTTGTCTGATTTGGGGACCAAATTTGTCTGATATTGAGACCAAATATGTTTTGTTTGGGGATCAAATTAAGTAGCTTTAGTTTCAAAATAATCAAATAATCCAATAATTAAATAAATCCACCATTTCATTTGCAGGGGAAATGAATTAAAATATCTTTATTTTCATCCGGAGATATCTGCCATCTCATCGAGGGCAAAGACGTATGAAAGTTAGATCATTTTAGCCCATAAAGGATAATAGCTCACTGTAATGTTTTTATGTGACCTCCCCATCCTGATGTCCCCCATAGAGAAAATCTACATCATTTGTTGGTGATAATTCCATTGTTTCAACTGGAGTTTGGAGGTTATGCCCCCCTTCGTCAATGATTAAGTGCATTATCTAACATTTCAATCGTACGGTGGGTCGTATTAGCTCACACTACAAATTCGAATGGAATGCCAATCGTGTAACAGGGTAGACACTAAGTTATATTCTAAATATACCTTTTCTCTCTCCCTCCTGGAAATATATGCATTTGCATATCCCTACCCCTCCTGCTGGGAAAGAAGCAAGTTAAGTCATATCATTTGGACGTGAGAAATTGTTTTTGTTAATTTTCTTTTTTCCCCAAGAACCAAATCCTTATTTTCAGAACCTAATAGTTTTGTTCAGTACCATATTTGCTCCATGTTGGTTATGAAATGTACCAAATGGCAAACCTAGTGTGAATCCTTTTTTCATCCCGGTAACCTTGCTGAATTTGCAAATTCTCCTTCTTTTTTTTATTTTCGGTCGGCAATCTTTTTGGGGTTCCTGTTTATAGAATTTCTGCATTGAAAGAATTTGATTGTTGCCAGATCCTCGACAAAAAAAGGTCAAAGGTCAGCCTCAAAGGCCTTTCAGACTCTTCAAGGGGGTTTCTTAGAATTTCTCTTCTTTTTTGTTCCTCTCCTTGAAGATCCCTTTCAAACACATCGGAATTTCTATGGGTTTCTTTTCGCCTTTCAACTTGTATTTTTTCTAGTTTGGACTCTCTCTAAAGCTTAAACCTTCCTCTCTTGTGTCTCCTTTATGTTCCTCTCTCTCTCCTTTTCTTTCATTCTATCTCTATTTCTATTTGTTTGAGGCCACTGCTTTTTTTTTATGTGTCTTCAATTTATCTTTATCTCTCCCACAACTTCAGCTTTCACTCCATTTCCTTTTTCTCGTCCCTCCGTTATTTCTTTCCCCTTTTTTTCTTTTTCATCCCCCTTTCGTTCTTTTCTCCTTTAGTCTCTCCCCTTTTCTTCATCCTTTTTTTTTATCTTTCTGTCTTTCTTGCTAAACAGTCGTTTTTATTCTCTTCGCTCTTTCGTTCGATTTTCTCTTCTTTATTCTTGTGATATTTCAATTAATTTTTTTATCTTATTCCATTTTGCTTCTGCAGTTTTTTTAAAAGTCTTTTATTTCTTCCACTTTCTTTGGTTTCTTTTTCTGGAATAGCAGTTTTATCAATCTATCTATCTATCCATCAATCTATCTATCTATCTATCAATCTATCTATCTATCTATCTATCTATCGATTAGTTAATGTATATCTATATAGCTAAGTCTGTTCAAATCTATCTATCTGTTCATATCTATCCAACTAAGTCTGTTCAAATCTATCTATCTCTGTTGATATATACCTATCTTAGTCTGGACCTTGATAGTGCTAACCTTTGCCATATGT
>OY735207.1:4133011-4135511 GCA_963457665.1 Thysanoteuthis rhombus
TACTATCAAGTTCCACTGCTTTAATGGTTTGGGACGGAAACAATAATTACAGAGATGAATTATTTAATTTTATTATGATGACGTCACGTATGAGGCAATACGTAAGAGAATTCCACTTTGGGCAAAACGTATCAATCTGTTGATGAACACATTCCGAATTCTCGAATGAAGAAGATTTTCTTCAGTTTTTTTTCTTCACATTTCACTCATAAGTATTGGTGAAGCTGAAGTCTTTGTTCTGCAATTGATGTATTATACGCCTGTTACCCTCAATTACAACACACTCTCTGTGTAACATTCGTTTTAACGGCTCCATTAATTGACACACGCGTTCTAACGTCACGTTTGTTTTTATATTCTTCCAAGATCGTTCTCAGAAATCATTTTTCAGCAACAGAAAATGCAGCTTTTTGGAGCATCATTTCAAAAACTAGTAAAGCCTTGAATATTTTTAGCAGTACTTTTTGGTTTTTCATTACTAATCCACTTCGTATAAAATTCGTCCATTATGACGTAAGGTTCTTTTCAACGACGCTCTTTAATTCTTGTGATTGTCGTTACAACGTGAGTTTACAGTAGTTCGCTGACTAAATAGTAATTAACACAGTTCTTCGGAGTTACTTTCTTCCAAAATTCAAACGTTTCTGCTCGAAGACCGCTTGTAAACCATGAACATCTCAAGTGTTATTCAGTCCGTTCCGTCCGTACGGCTGTGTGAGATCAAACCAGTCACCCAAAATTTATTGACGCGTCAGTTCTTGTTGGTCTAAGATTCTAATCTTTTATAGCATGTTACCCATCTAGTTCTGCTTTTGGCAGCCCCTGCTGACAAGGCTCCGCTTTCTTCACAGACATCGTGCGTCGGCACAACCAATCCCTATGTTTCCCTTACTCCCTCCGAATCTCGTTGCGGTCGGCCTTAAGAAGTGTAAATACGAGATGCTAATACACAGAGAGATGCGTTCATTCGATAAAGGCCGTCCCGAAAGGGTTGGGATTAAGGGTTATCAAATTACAAGCATTCCAAGATTAGACAAAAAAAGTCATGAAGAATTGGTTTCAAAGACTGACACCTGATTAGGGTAGAATTCTACCTAAATTCTTAAATACAACCATTCTGAAATGAGGGAAGCCAGTATCTAAGAACAGTCTCGTGGAAAGCTGACAATAAGCCTAGGCCAGATGGGAAACACATACATACAATGTTATATCATGGACACGTTATTCTTATTTGAAACTCTATTTGAACTGACATCCCGTTATTATACAGTAAATGTTTCAATTGGCGTAGAAAACGTGAATAGAATAAACAATTGTACATGGGCTGCTACAGGAATCGAACGTACACTCAACAGGAAATTGTTTCGATTTGACGTCGCTCTTACCACTGATCCGAATAAGTGCTTCAAATCAAACCTTGTTTTGTGCTTTCACAGTTCATATCCGTTCAATGGTTTCTCAACGCAGACAATTTCATTATCAAGAAATGGATATACGGTACGATGGATTAATTTTAAATGCGTTATATCTATCTGAAAATATCCGTGCAATAATAATGTCAATTCAAACAGAGTCCTAACTGAAAAATAATAATGCATTTACAATTATTCTGTCGAATTACATATTCATTTCTTTATAATGTAGTGGTGTGCAAGAAATATCTGATCATTTCAAAACGGTTCATTCAAACATACACGTTCAAAATTGACGGAATTTCGACCAAAGATTTCTGATTTTTGTGCGTAACTTTTCAAAGTTTCAATCTTGATACAAATGTCTCTGTTTTCAGAAATGAATGATTATACTTACTAATCATTAAGAAAATACTTTTAAATGAAATAAGTTATATTAGAATTAACAGACATCATTTTAGCTGTCCTAAACTATTACTTACTTCTTATGTAAAATATTATTTATTTTTCACAAATTAATTATCTTTTTTTAAATCATTCGTCTTGAAACACTTAGTACGAAATGAAAAATGGATTCACAAAAAAAAAAACCTTCATTCATTCAAACTTACAAAAAATACTAAATCAGTTCTGTTAACATATCCGTACTGCTGTGTTGACATTCACGACTGATGCTTTTTGACCAAATAACACAGTGACTTGCAGTAATCCATACTATCGAAGTGGATTTGTTAAAAAAATTATTGAAAACTATAACCGAATTCCGTTTCATTTTTTACTGTGTTGGGTTTTTGTCCAGTAGGATGGGTTCTTTTGTCTGGTGGGGATTTTGTTCCTGAGGATTTTATCTGGTGGGGGTTTTGTCACGGACTCGTTTGAAACTGGAAAACCAAGCACGCGACCCATATCAACGTCGACTGGGTGTATAACTCAGACAAGCGCAGAGTTCAACCCGATTTGGCTTCAGTAACTCAACAGTAACGAGGTTAGGAAATCCAGGCCCAACAAGGAGAGAAAAGGAATCCGACATCACCCAGACCCAATGTTGGAGCTTGGTGACCTTTGGAATATTCTGTTACCTCTATTAT